>JAGSMP010001813.1:0-39885 GCA_029286625.1 Parnassius orleans | reverse complement strand
CAGCCCTCTGACAGATAGATGGACGGACGGACGGACAGCGGAGGTTTAGTAATAGGGTCTCGTTGGTTACCCTTTGGGTACGAAACCCTAAAAAGCGACACTAAAAAAAGACAAACATACATCTAGAGGATTTAGCCTGTGAGAGAATGAGATTGAATACAGTATACAGATTTTGTGCGGTGCTTTAAAGATGGTTAATATAACTTGTAATTATTAAAATAAACAGTTAAAATAACAAATTAATTAAATAAATAAAACTTACCATATTAAATAAAATTTATCATATCCAATCCGTTCATAGCAATCCACGTTTTCATTACTTACCCATTTATATTAAATTTGTCGTATTTAGGCCATCCAGCGTTTATTTATGTACCACCTTGAGTATTAAATCAATTTTTGTTCGATAAAATGACTTTACCTATAGAATGAAGTAGAAGGCGCTAAAATATTATTTTAATTTATTACAATACTAGCTGTTACCCGCGGCTTCGCCCGCATGGTCACTGGGAAATGAACTATCCATTGCTTTTTGAATTGAAAGAAAACTGAGTTTTATAGATTTGTCAGAGATGCAGCCATTAAGGAAACTGAGCAAATTAATTCGTCAGCCTATTTAAATGTTTTGAAACGCAGCGTATAGGAAAGCATGAAAATAGCCTGTTTATTCCAAATGGAAATGAGATATTTTTTTAATTAAAGGAAAGAAAACTGCCACATTATCTGTTCCGCTGCCCTCGCATCGAACTGAATTTATATCCTTCATCAGTAGGAGCAGTTGATAGCAGATGTGCCATAGCAATAATCTTACCTCGAATATTAGCAGAGATTTGAATAAGATTCTTGGCTGCAGTGAAAATTTTAAGCAATATTACCTCCGTTCTTTTCTACCGACTTCAAAAAGGAGAAGGTACTCAATTCGACTGAATGTTTTTTTATGTGTGTGTTACCTCAAAACTTTGTTCTACGTGTACCGATTTCGATGATTTTTTTTAATTGAAAGCTGGTGCTTCTCATGTGGTCCCATATAAATTTAATCGAGGTCTGACTAGTAGTTTTTGAGTTATCCTTAAGAATTTATATTGAAGTCGGTTGTACAATTTTTTTAATTTAAAATTATTTTAATGTTATATTTATTTAAGAACTTGTCCTATCATTCATTATGCCAGTCCTATAATTCACTTAATTATTTAATATATAATTATTAATTTTGGTCCGACCTACGATCTAATTAAAAAAGCTGAAGGTACTCAGGTTTAACTCTGACATCGGGACGTCAATCACCTCAGTCCCTCGTGACGATGGGTGCTGTAAAGCACCCGAAACGTCGGGAATTAATAAATATAAGTTAATTAAACACGATAGAATCCGTAAAAGTAGTTTTATTCAACGTTAGCATTATATTAATTTGTGACGATATTTAGGCGGACATCAGAAAATAGTTGCCATATTATAAAATCATGAATCTTTATTTTAATGTTGCCAACATAGTTCCGATACCTAGCCCATAGTAATCTCGCGATTGGATCACGAGTTTTTATCATAACTCTACCAGTTATCGAGTTCCACTAACTCTCTTTTCACCATCTTGATGATTGGCAATTTACCATTGTGCGGTTAATTAGGAATTTTCTATTAAATACGTTGTAAAAACATTTTTCGCTGGTGGTTCCTCCGAGCAATACGTTTTAGAAACCTTCAATAAAAGAGCTTATTTCCTTTCTCTAACAGGCAATGAACCAGTGTTGCAGTTGTTCATAAGCTGTGGTGATCACTTACCATCAGGTGAGCCGTACGCTCGTTGCTCCCACTTGTATACAAAGTTTATATTTAACTTCCCAGAATTACACCATAAATTTCTATACAGGAACTTTAATTTAAATTTATGAAATTTTACGCCAAAATGTCGGTAAGCTTTTCTTTACTACTATGTCAAAATGTTGCTCTGTTGCTGTCTGTATAATAGTAAATTGAAATTGAATTTCGGTCACGGCGGCCACTCTCAACGGAGACTAGTCATCTGCGCAAAACAGGATTATAGTGCCCGAATGGATGCGCAAACACAGGTGCACTCTCTATTCCCTCACTCTCATAGTCCGATGGGACTGTAATTCAATACGACCGAGAGACATCAGGCGCAGGACCAATGGCTTTACATGCTTTTCAAGGCACGGGCGTGAAACGCCACCAACTGTCCTGACACGGCGCTGCTACTCAGAATTTCGTGACAGTAAATCCCAATAATTGATTTTGGCTAGATCTGGGATTGAAACCCGGGACCTCATGATCAGCAATCGAGGTTTCGACCATTAGACTAACGAGGCAGCCGAAGTCTGAATAATGGCTTGGCATTGAACCAAACCAGTGCGAGAGGCTATTGAGATATGATATGACTCAGCTAGGCAGGAATAACAATCATTATGTACATTGCGTTGAATTATTCATGCTTGTGGTCTAGCTTGTGCCTCTAATAACAAAATCAGTGTTATCTAGAACGTAACAACATTCCAACTAACAAAATGTTCAGTCTATTTACGGAAATGCTTTTTTTATAAAATATTTTAATTATTTTAGGTTAAGGTATATATACCTATGGGCCAATGTTCTTAATTATTAAGGCCTTGATTCCTGAAATAAAGATATTGTATTGTATAAAATCAAATGACAAACGAACTTACAGTGCACCTGATGGTAACATATCGCATTTTACTACCCCGTAGGTGTAGTAAGATGCAACAGAGGGAAAATAAAACAGAAGATGGGCAGCAGCATCTTCCTGTTATCAACTCAAAATAAAAAAACAGCAGTGGCCAACCACTAAATACTAAACCAAGGCCTCTCCTAAAGATTTTTTTTTATAGGATAGGGTGACAAACGAGCACACAGTCCACCTGATGGTAAGTGGTTACTGTGACCCATAGACATCTACATCTATCCTCAATAAAGATTCAAAATACAGATGCGTTGTCACCCGTTAGGACTAAGATGGAACGCCTCTTTTCCAGTAAAAAGGGTCTCCGGTTCTCTACACTCACCATACGAAACACAGCAGCGTTAAGCTGCTATTCTGTGAGAGCGTGGTCCTTCCCCGGTCGAGCCGACCCATTCGTGCAACAACTATGCTACTAATATAGCTGCAGCATGGCTCTACCACGTAGAGATTGCCTGAAAGAGAACATTTTCCATGGTTGCAGCGCTTGGAAACTAGGTTGGTTGTGGCAGATTTTTATCATTTTGAGTTTACCGGGAAAATATTCCTGCCCATCTCCTTAATTTCCTTCTATATCCTTTTACGACACTCATGGAAATGATATGAAGTAGTGGATTTTTTAAGCCGTCATTTCACGTCTGGTTTAGAAGATACCAGTAAGGTATCTTACGTTTGTGATAATTAGTACAGGGAGGATATTTGCCACTGTTGTAGCGCTTGACAGTCTGGTTGGCAGGCTCAGTTTTCTGTTATTTTGAGTTTATCATGAAAAATTTGCTGCCTATAGCCTTCTTAATTTCTTTCTGTCTCTTTTTACGACACTTAAGGGATGATATTGGGATAGTGGTCATTTTAAGACATGCTTACTGATATCTTATGTATATGATAATTAATATTAAGTTTTACCACAAGGTTCTTTCTTTAACATGGTTTTATTAGCTTCGCGTGTATCTATCTATCTATCTATGTAACGGAATCTTTTAATGAAATTTTCACCAACTTGTAGACGGCCGATTGACTTGAAAATTTGTACTCGTGTCAAGGACCGATGACAATATAATTATTTAATAACTTTATCCGAGTATCCTGATCAGGGTTACCAGGATAAATAAAGTAATTCATTCATCACAGCTCATGATCAGTGCGTGTTGTATAAGTTGTTTTAAACTCTTATATTATTATTTTACAAAACATTTTATATCAGGAATGTAAATAAGGTATTAGCAACAGAATAATTTGCAAGTACAGGCTGCGCCGTAAGTAAAGCTGCAAGTTCTGTCTGTAGCAGTTGCACTTTCTTGGCAAGCGCAATAGATATGTGTTTGAGATTTGGCAGCTCTCGAGGTTGCATCTATTGCATTAAAAATCTCGGCTTTCAGCTTTCCAAGTGAATCCCATTATCATAGTATTATCTATCGCAGGCCTCGTTGTGATGAATTGTTAGGTTTTAAATTACACTTTGTGCCTTGGCAGCTCAGAGGCTAAATGATCGCTGTAAATTTGTACGCGAACAACACAAGTTCGATCCCAGCTAGCACAAATAAAATTCTTATTTGCATATTGTTTACTTCCTTAGAAGCCACACTAATTCGATTGTAATATTATATACTAATGTTTATGGTTTACCATAAGTTAACCATAACACCAAGAACTATGTTGTTCCCTTATGTTTACCCCCACCTCCTAGCTTCCTACACTATTTAAATCAAAACTTTCGATCCCTCAATATAATTCCATTCCCAACTTCTCTGTATCAACTACTATATTTTAAGTTAGTTTAAAAGTATTAAATAAATTTATTTTTAAAGAGTTTTTGTCTCTGCCACATAACACCCTTCACAAGTCTACTGCTGAACATTGGCCTACCTCAAGTAATACCACAAAACACGATCCAGAGCAATCTGCATCCATTCTTGCATATTACCAGCGACACTGACTTTCTACAATCGTTAACGCTACTAGAAAACTATAATATGAATAAAATCAACTTAAAGTTGTTACTCCATCTATCTCTCTATGAATAATGAAACCAGTGATAATGATAATGTGCTTCAGAAAGAATTTCGGTCACGGCGGCCAGCCTCAACGGAGGCTAGCCATCGGCGCAGGACAGGATTATAGTGCTTAAGTGTTTGCGCAAGCACAGGTGCACTCTCTATTCCCTCACTCTCATAGTCCGATGGGAGGGTAAACCGACACAACCGGAGGGAGATCAGGAGCAGGACCAACGGCTTTATGTGCTCTCCGAGGCACGGGGGTGAGAGTGAGACACCTCCAACTTCCTGACTCCGGGCAGCTACTGAGAATTTCTTGATGGAAAAGCTCAATAACTGATTTTTTTAGGCCCGACCCGGGATTCGATCCCAGGACCTCACGATCAGCAGTCGCACTACTACAACCACTAGACCAACGAGGCAGTCAATGATAATGTTAATAGATGAACATACTGTATATAGATGAAGGACTCGGTTGGCGAACGAAGATGAGTTAATGCGATGGATGAACTTGTGGGTTAATGGCGGAAAGGCGTGTGCAAAGTTATAAGACGATTTGTGAAAATTAATTAAAGTAGTCAAGTTCCTTCAAGACAATTTAATGTTAATGAAAAATTGACAATGTTAACAAATCATACAACGTGCAAACTGCCTTTAGACAAACACTGTAGAATACTGTTGGAATATGTATTTCATAGCTTTTAGTACAACTACTGTATAATGTGATTACATTTTACTATGCGCAGAAACAGCAAGTCGCGGTAATGTAATACGCATGACAAATTGAGTTTTTCGTCGCTGGAAAGACGTAATGTGTCTTCGGAAGTGACGGTTGGCCGCGCGGACCAAAGCAGTGAGGAAATTTATTGATACACGGAGCCTTGACATAAAGCTCATACATAAGTAGGCACGGTTTTTGTGGTTTTGTTTATTTCCACAGCATAATATTACAGATTTAGGACGTGTATATGAATATATCCTACACGTTTAAAACCTTTTACTAAGTGGCAGAGATATTTTCTGCTTAGAAGTCGCTCACTTTTTACGGCACTGACTACTGTACTCTTCATTGAGAGGTAAGAAAAGCCGATACAATTACAGGCTATAGGCTAGGGCATTCGTCTAAGTCCTCTACTTTAATTGTTTCACTTTTAAATTCTGTAAGGTTATAATTAAGATGGATCACTTTTATATGAAGGTTTAAAATCGACCTTAAGTATACATTTGTTGTAAGTATAACAAGGTTATGTCTACAACACACTATTTAAATTAGTACCTACTGAGAAATAAATTCCCATGTTGACAACATAATAAACTATACTTTATGTTCACGTTAATTTTAAAAGTAAACATTTACAAAATACTTGTAGACACGAGACGTTAACGACTTTGACGTGTTAATGAACGAGCGATAATTTGTTTAGCAATAAAACTCCACGGGAAGTGATTACTACGGGGAAGATTAAATTTATACAGCATATAAATAAAATTAAAGTTTTTGTCTGTAATATCGAAATAACTGACTTCTAATAAGCTCAGGCGGTTATTTGCTTACAAATAAGAGATAAATAACCATTTTTGAAATGTTTGTATATGTCTGTCTGACCGAAGCGATCATAAAGAAACTTAACGAGCAGATATGTGATATATTCGTGGTTAACTATGACATTGGGACGTCGAACACCTCAGTCTCTATGGGTGCTGTAAAGTGCTCAAAACGCCGGAAACATAAAATATGTAAATATACGCGATAAAATCCGTAAAATCTAGTTTTATTTAAACTCCAATAACTGATTCATTTCGATCCTCAAAAAACCCCATGATCAGTAGTCTGAATTACAACCATTAGTCAAAAGAGGCAGTCAATATAATGGGAATAAACCTAGTGTCTCAGTACGCAGATGTTAATTAAGATAGAAATTGTTTGTTAAACAACTTCTAGTTTTCTCCAGTTGGTACTTTGTAACTATTATTATGTTCTACGATATGTCTTGCGTCCACCGACAGTATTTCGCAACATATTCGGTTTATTGCAAAACTTGTATATTAAGTTCTACGTAATCTCCATCAGGCAAAATTTGTGTGGATTGAACTTGAAAATTACGAAAATCTCCATTACGACGTGACTCCAGACAATAGAGAGAGATCAAATATTATAATATTTTGTGGGCACTTTATTAGTGGCAACATATTCGTAACTCTTCGTGGAGAACTGAATAGAAGTCTTTTTTTATAGGATAAGGGTGACAAACGAGCACACAGTCCACTTGATGGTAAGTGGTTGCTGTGACCCATAGACATCTACATCTATCCCCAATAAAGTATCAAAATGCAGATGCGTGGTCACCCGTGAGGACTTAGATGGAATGCCTCTATTCCAGTAAAAAGGGTCTCCGTTTCACTACACCCACCATACGAAACACAGCAGTGTTAAGCTGCTATTTACGCTAGGAGAGCGTGGTCCTCGGTCGAGCCGACCCATTCGTGCTACAACTATACTACTGATATAGCTGCAGCATGGCTCTACCACGTATAAAGTGAGTGGGACGAATTTTTTTATAAAAGAGTCTGTATCATGATTCTCGGGCATTATCTTCTGAAAATATACATTTTAAATGTGGTAGAGGCATGCTGAATCTATATTATGGTTGTAACACGAATGGATCGTATCGACCGGGGAAGGACCACGCTCTCACAAAATACTAGCGTAAAGTAGCAGCTTAATGCTGCTGTGTTTCGTATGGTGAGTGTAGAGAACCGGAGACCATTTTTACTGGATGCGAGGCATTTCATCTTAGTCCTCAGGGGTGACAACGCATCTTCATTTTGGTAGATGTCTATGGACCAGTGTGTTTTACAAATCATCATTGAATATAAAAATTATAATATTGTTTTAAATGACATGCTGAAAGCCGATGGATGCAGGTGGCTCAGGACCGTGCTTTGTGGCATTACATGAGGTAGGCCTATATTTAGCAGTGAACTTGTGAAGGGTTATTATGATGATGATGACCGACCCTGGCTTCGTATGAGTAAGATCTGGTAATGTGGCGGTATTTAGATATAATATAATAAAAGACAATGGTCTTTTATTATATTACGAAAAATTGATAAAAGAAATGTCTTTTATCAATTTTTCTTTTTTCATAAAAAATCACCTAGTTTTATTACAACCGGCTCAGCCATTCCGAACATAAATACAGACAGACAGATCGAAAATTTAATAACCGGCACTTATTTAATACACGTTTCTAGTAGGTGGGCCCCACTTTAATTTTTAATTTATTTTAATTTGTTGTTATAGCGGCAACAGAAATACACATTCTGTGAAAATTTCAACTGGCTACCTATTATGGATCAAGAGATACAGCCCGCTGACAGACAGACGGATGGACGGACGGACAGACGGACGGACAGCGGAGGTTTAGTAATCCGTAGGTCCGTTATTTACCCTTTGGGTATGGAACCCTAATAATGGTTATTTATCTCTTAATATCATGCAAATAACCCCATGAGCTTAATAGAAGCCTGTTATTTCAATATTATACAGACAATTTTTATTTTTATGTATAGATTATTTATTTGCAAAGCCTTTTTTTGCACGCATTCAATAATATTTAGGTGGGGTTTACTCGGATGTTATTCCGAGCTCCTTCACTGGTTCACACATAACAAGCCTCTATTATTTATCCATTGCGGGATACGATGTAATCATGAAAGTGTCTATGAAATATATACCTCATATAATCTTATGCCGTGATTATAATATCCTCCAGACCGAATTTCGGTCACGACGGCCAATCTCAATGTAGACTAGCCATCTGCGCCCCCCTGACATCTGGAGCTTAATAGAAATCAGTTATTTCAATATAACAGATATGTGCCGGACGGGCGTAACTCGGGAGTAAATGTTATCGAAGATACTCCGCGAATCGCTCACGTCCTACACCTATAGGTTCCGGTGGATACTTCTACTGCCGTCTTTGTGGATGCAGCTGGGGTACTGTGGACTGACGTTCAATCAAAATGCATGAACTGTATAATACAAATGGCAAGGCAGTGGCCAGCGGTTCGACTGCTCAACTGTTCGGCGGAAATCTTCTGACTATTGGTTAACGACCACGGTTGTTGAATACGGTTGGTCAACTACGGTTGTTCTATATCGGTTGTTCACTACCGGTTGGTGACTATATTCTTCGGATGATTTCTTCAGTTGAATATTTCTTAAAATTGTTCGGTAGTAACTTACTACTACTAGTGCTATCTGCTTTTATTATCACTGTTTATCTAGCAGCTGTCTAGCTGCTATTATCAGCTACTACGTTGTACAACTAGCTATTACTATCACTTGTGTAGCTGCTATTATCAGCTACTATGTTGTACAACTAGCTATTACTATCACTGGTTACTAGCTGCTATTATCAGCTAATATGTTGTGCAACTAGCTATTACTATCACTTGTGTAGCTGCTATTATCAGTTACTATGTTGCTAGCTATTATTCACTATGTTCTATATATTTATAATATATTTATAAATTTATAAATTAAATTAATTTACAAAATTGGGTTATATTTATAAAATATGGCTGTTAATACAGTGAAATGTATTAATACAATAAAATGTGCTAATTGCAATGTTGTAATTTCGGAAGTTCTTGCGTTCATTAGAAGCAGACATGATGTTATGGACAATGAAAGCTTAATAAGATTATGTGTGTCGGCATTCTCTGAAGAGGAGATCGATGAAGCCAAGAAGTTATTGTTTGCCTCGACTAAGACGAATCGAAAAATATTTCAAGAAGAAAAGACAAAAGCAAAAGACCTGGAAGACATGATATCTGTGTTTAAAACAACTGATCCTGATCAATTACCAGTGTTTGTAGCTTATGATTTGCATAAGTTACCACCTATAAGCTTTGATCACGTCGATGTGACCAAATTGTTAAAAGATATTTTGGTTCTACGTGCTCAAATAACGGAGATTAAAAACGATTATGTGACTAAAGAACATCTAGAAACATCCATGAAAACGGTAGCAGATCAATTACCAAATCAAATATCTAACCAAAATATGAACGAAATTAGAGGAGGGTATACTGCGGACAGTGGGCCATTTCATTTGGAACCGTTGTCGCCAGAGAAAGAGGCACAAAGCGACACGGTGTCGCACAGTGACGATGATATTGCACCGAGATGTCGCTCCCTCATTTACTCAGGGACTCACAACGCTCCAAGCAGTAATAGTGTCGCAGTTACACCTGTTAACTCAACTGTACTGGAAAACCAAGATGGCTTGACTGTTCGCTCATCAGGGAAACAGTTGCGTAAAGCTTCAATGGCAGATGTTCTTAAACAGGGCGAGTGGCTTGAGAATAAAAATAATCCAAGAAATTACTGGATTTTAGTGCAACGTAAAAAGTTCACTAATCGTTTTAACGGTAAAACCGGGACTGCAACGTCTACCGGATCTGGGAATTTTAAAGCGGCGGAAACTGAAATTCCACTTTTTATATCTAATGTAAACAAAGAGACTACTGAGAATGATATTTGTGGTTATATTCAAAGAATGACAAATCTAAAGGTACAATTGGAAAAAATCAATATGAAACTAGAAAGGCCTTATAATTCATTTAAGGTATTTGTTGCAAAACATAAAATGAGTATGTTCTTAGATGATAAGCTATGGCCGGAAGGCATCAGGTTTAGACGTTTTATTTATTTTAAGAAGAATAGTGACAGCGTTAAGTCTCTGCTCAGTGGTGATAAAATCTCCAACACTTAAATGGACTACAGTCTTAAATACGTTACCTTTGCAACCTTCAACTGTAAAAGCGTTGTACGTTCAATCGACTGCGTAAGAAAACTATGTGCGGATACTGACGTCATAGCCCTACAGGAGACCTGGCCTTCCTCACGACGTGCCTTGGATGCATCGACGGAGACTTCGGGTATGCCGGGAAATCTGCCGTCGACACGTCTACAAGTATATTGAGGGGAAGATCATACGGTGGAGTGGCGCTTTTGTGGAAAAAATCAGTTTTTCATTCGGTTTCCATTATAAACTGTCGCAGTGATCGCATAGTGTGTATCAAGATTGAAATTGACCATCGTAATTTACTTATTTTTTCGGTATATATGCCTACAGATAGTGTTGATAACCTCGTAGAATTCACGGAGTGTCTCAGTGAGATTGTTTCTATTATTGAGAGTAATGGAGTGGAAAATGTTTTATGCTGGAGACTTTAATGCTCATCCAGGTACCAGATTTTCAAGTGAGTTGCTTACTGTTTGTACTGATCAGTTATGGTCTTGCATTGATATGGAACTTTTACCCACTGATACTCATACATTTACTAGCTCAGCTAATGGGTCTCTAAGATGGTTAGATCACTGTGTTGTGACCTGTGCTAAGCCCTTAGTATTTAAGGCCTCGGTATTGTATGGTGTATATTTGTCGGACCACATTCCTATGTTTATTGAGTGTAATATTAGTTTAATTAGACCTAAGATCGTTACCTCACCTGTCTATAGTAACAACGTATATTGGGGTGTAAGAGACGAACAACAAATAAAACAATACCTAGATTATTGTAATTCTAAATTACGTCAAATTGATTTCCCTACCGAATGTCGTGACTGTGCGCATGATTTGTGTAACAATACTGAACACTTTTTGCTATTAGATAAAATGTATCGAGAGATAATATATATACTTAAAGAAGGTGCAGAATTTTCGTATATTTTAAAGGAAATAAAAATGGTGAAACAAAAATACATACTGGGTTGGAATAAGTACGTACGTCAGGCTCACTGTGAGGCTCGATTACATTATAAAATTGGATATTATATGGTAAACTGAGATCTGGTTATGCATATGAAAAAATGAGTATTTCAAGAAATATCTTTAAAAATAAATTAAAATCCTTACAGGACAGTCAACTACAAATAAAAATGGACAAAATTGCTCACTGTCATTCGGGAAAACAGTTCAGTAAATTCTGGAAATATACTAAAAATTTAAATCACAAGACGAGCCTCCCTGTGAGCGTGGCAGGTGTACAGGCCATCTGAAATCGCTAATGCATTTCGTAAGCATTTTATGGTTGAGCCTCAGTAGTTAGTATTGAGCAGGTGTGCATGCTCGGGCCACCTTTCCGGTGGCTCCAGATTGGATTCTCGGCTAAGATCATTAGAAACACTATTCAACGGATGGTTAGAGGTAAATCACCTGGTTATGATGGTTTAAGTATTGAACACTTGAAATATGCTGGTGTTCACTTACCTCGAGTACTTGCTATGTTTTATAGTTTATGTGTTAGTCATAGTTACTTACCGGCTGAGCTTACTAAAACCGTTGTAGTGCCTATTATTAAAAATAAGACGGGGGATGCCTCTGATATTACAAATTATAGGCCAATATCCTTGGCTACTATTATGTCGAAAGTACTGGACAGTCTGCTTGATAACATATTAGCGGAGCATGTACAACTAAATGATAACCAATTTGGATTTAGGCCCGGTTTGTCGACCGAACACGCTATTTTGTCCCTTAAACAGACTGTCCAATACTACACTGCCAGAAAAACGCCTGTATTCGCATGTTTTTTGGATTTATCTAGGGCTTTTGACCTTGTAAATTATGGTAAATTGTGGCAGAAGCTATATGATGAGACTAGTTTACCCAGGGAAATTATATCGTTATTCCAATACTGGTATGGGCACCAGAAAAATGTTGTGAAATGGGATAGCTCTTATTCCGAAGTATATGGGTTACAATGTGGCGTGAGACAGGGTGGATTAAGCTCTCCAAGACTGTTCAACCTCTATGTAAATCAGCTGATGGGTCGACTCAACAGTGCCAACGTTGGCTGTTACGTTGATGGTATTTGTGTAAATAATATCAGTTACGCTGATGATATGGTGCTGTTGAGTCCATCTATTAGCGGAATGAGACGACTTTTGTCTATTTGTGAGGGCTACGCAGCGGCTCACGGACTTAAGTACAACACAAGTAAAAGTGAGTGGATTCCATTTAAGTCGGGTTCAATTAACTACACTGTACTCCCAGAAATTACATTGTATGGGAAACCTTTGAAGCGGGTTGCGAGTTTTAAATACCTGGGACACTGGGTTACAGTTGATTTGAAAGACGATATGGACGTGGAGAGGGAGCGTAGATCATTGGCGGTTCGTTGTAATATGCTGGCTCGCAGGTTTGCGCGTTGTAGTAGGCAGGTCAAAGTAACGCTTTTTAAAGCTTTCTGTCAATCGTTCTACTGTTGCAGCCTGTGGGTGAGCTATACCAAGCGAGCAGGCAGCGATCTACGTGTCCAATACAACAATGCCTTAAGGGTACTGTTGGGGCTGCCATGGCGATGCAGCGCCTCAGGTATGTTTGCTGAGAGCCGTATTGACGGCTTAGCCGCGATAGTTAGGAGGCGGTGTGCCTCCACGCTGACCCGTTTGCGGAACAGCACCAACAGTATCCTTGGGGTATTCATTGATCGGTGGGACTTGCCACTTCTACAAGCATGGGTGCGGGTCCACACAGCAACATAAAAGTGTATATGTTGTTGTGTGGATCTATCTCTCAACTGTTTGAATTTTTCTGTTGTTTTTATAGATTTTTTTTTAATGTATTTTTTAATAACTCTAGTTATAATTTCAATTTGTTAAAAACTCATATGGGCTCTGCCTGAAATAAATAAATAAATAAATATTCAGCTACTTCTTGGTTCTGCTTCTAGTCACTTCAGCTACTACAATGTTACTGGGCCGCGAGGCCCTAAGATAGACTCGAGCGTTACTTTAAAGTGAGCCACTTGCCATTGTCCGTTTTGCCTCTTTATTACGAGTACTTAACATTTTCACTATACAATTGTCTTAAATCATAATTTTTTCGATACACGATTAATTCTTACGCTATTGTTAAATCGGTAATTCAGTTGTCTATTAGCACACCATAAAGGTTTCTTAATGTATTAATAATGTAAAAAGTTATTGAGCAAAATATCCCAAATTTTCTCAATATTCGGGTACATTAATTCTTTAATTTTACTATAAGTAGGAAATAAGTTTCATCACGATAAATATTCTTTTATTTCCTTAATCTATAAACCTTAATGTAATTCAATACCATGTTTACAATTATTCTAGAGCATAAAAATTATTTCCATCATTTTCGTGACTAAATATTACGCAGTTAATTAATAATGCCTAGAATGTTCTATAACGTGTCGAGCTCTGATTGGTCGACTTTTTGTTTGTACAAATAAGAGTTATTTTCTTAACTATTACCAAACGACGCTCTATACTATAATTTTTTTACGTGGTAGAGCCATGCTGCAGCTATATTAATAGTATAGATGTAGCACGAATGGGTCGGCTCGACCGGGGAAGGACCACGCTCTCACAGAATACCAGCGTAAAATAGCAGCTTAATGCTGCTGTGTTTCGTGTATGGTGAGTGTGTAGAGAACCGGAGACCCTTTTTACTGGAAAAGAGGCATTCTATCTTAGTCCTCACGGCTGACAATGCATCTGCATTTAAATTCGCAAACGAAGATAGATGTAGATGTCTATGGGCCACTGCAACCACTTACCATCAGGTGGACTGTGTGCTCATTTGTCACCCTTATTCTATAAAAAAAAAAAAAACTAAGGTTGTAAAAATGTTGTAAAATTATACCCTTGCACCATTTACTTCGATTTGTCACTAATATTTTTCCTAATTACACTTTTAATATTGTTTTTAATCACTATGTTTTTAAGCACTTTTTGCCGCTGCTAACAAGATAGAAACTTTAATATTACAGACATAAACTTCAATTTTATTTATATGTATAGGTATATTGGGTATAGATCAACTGTTTCTCTCTGATAACATTTTAATTTCTTTTTCTAAAAAAGAAAGAGATTGGGTTTAACGATAAAAGATTTCGCCGATATCATGAGCAACGAAATTTTGCTGGAATAGTATACACTGTTGACCACAGGCTTCTAATGGTGTTTTACTTTACATTTGTAACTTTTTCTTTTTGCTTGTGAATATTAGACGTAGAAGGAGGTGAAATGTATATGAATGAGTTGAGCGCAAAAGATTGGCCGATGATCACACCTTCTTCCCACTTTTTATTTATAAAACTGAAGTGACAAAGGAACTGTCCACCTGATGGTATGTGGCTACTGCAGTCCATGGATACCTGCAGCCAACTTCCAACAAAGACAGCTATAGATGTATTGTCACCACTTAGGACTAAGATGGAATTAAAGTATGTAACAACGCATTTACATTTTGCGCAGTGGTATGACAATGAATATACATTTTAATGATTATTCGAGAATAGATATAGATTTCTATGATCCAAAGCGCCCACCTACCATCAGGTAAACTGTGTGCTCGTTTGTCACCCTTTTATATAAGAATAAAACTTTCAGCGTACGGTTTTTACAAATATTATTCACAAATGGATGTTAGGGAATAAACCATTATTCCCAAAATGCCAAACCTAAAAGGGCATAAAGGGCACACTTGTTGCTATTACCTGACGGACGAGGTTCTGGCAACCGGCTGATGGTGAAAATCTATCCGAAAACGCTGAACATAAGGTTAGCAGATTAATGATATGGAGCAATATTACAGTATTTAATTTAAATGTAGTGCCGGTGTAAGAATATCCACTACCCCCATATAGTCCCGTGGGTGTAGTAAGAGGAGACAGAAGAAAGCGAACCAGGAGATTCGCAGCAGCGTCTTCCTGATAACAACTAAAAATAATGAAAAACTGTGGTTGCCAACCCTCTTGCCAAGCGTGGAAACTATGGCAAATGCTCCTTATGTGGCAATCTATGGAGAGAGGCCTGTTTGGCAGTGGCTATTATAGGCTGTTATGTGTGGATGGATGGTCTTAATCTAATACAACTAATCATTCTATTGTAAATTTAAAAAAATCATAAAATGGAGGCACCACATAAATATGTCAAACTCATTTATCATGTATAGAAACTTCGAGACGCTGAATAATCGATAGAGCGCTTAGACATAGTCGGCATTATTGAAGATATGAGACAATTAGTTCAACTTAGTTAATTTTCGAACCAGATTATTGGAAAAGTTTAAGTTTAAGATAAAGTTTACAGTGAAACTAATATTAATACTTAAATTTAATGTGTGATATTATGCCGTAATACACGTAATATTATTCCGTGTAGTGGTGGCGTAAGTTAATCTACTTCCCCATATCTTTTCGTGGGTGTCGTTAGATGTCACCGAGGAAATGAAACAGGAGGGCAGCAGCATCTTCCTGATAACAATTAATGGATATCAACAATCGTGGCAGCTATGGCAAATATGGGGCATATTTGCCTATGAGGCAATCTTCGGGCTGGCTCATATTCAACAGTGGACTTGTGTAGGGTTGCTGTGAATAATTGTTATTCAATTATTCAAAATATAACATAAATAAAAATAGCAAGAACATTATTTATCTCATCTATACTCGTTAGTATGAATGCTTCCTTGTTGGTCCCGGGTCGAATCTCGTCGGTTCGGGTCGTGCCAAAATCAGTTATTAAATTTTTAGTAGCAGCTCTGAATCAGGTGTTTCATGCCGTGTCTCGGTAAGCACTGTGACCGACATTCGGTCTGGAGGGCATTATTATATTATTCGTTAGTTATTGTTGTGAGGGTTGTTTGGCATTTACATACACATCATCATCATCATTACAGCCGTTCACAAGTCCGCTGCTGAACATAGGCCTTCACCAAGGAATGCCACATAGCACGGTCCTGAGTCACCTGCATCCATCGACTTCCTGCATGTCTTACCAGGTCGTCATTCTATTTAGTGGGGGTCGCCATACACTTCGCCTACCGGTACGAGGCTGCCACTCGAGAACCTTTTTACCCATCGGTTGTCGGTTCGTCGAGCTATATAGCCGGCCCATTGCCACTTCAGCTTACTAAACCGTTGGGCTACGTCGGTCACTCTGGTTCAACTGCGGATATCCTCATTTCTAAGTTTATCACGCAGAGAAACCCCGAGCATAGCCCTCTCTATAGCTCACTGAGCGACCTTGAACTTCCTCATACGGCCAGCAGTGAAGGACCACGTCTCAGATCCATAAGTCATCACTGGCATCACGCACTGGTTGATTTACATACACAATTAATATTATTATAATCGTGCAGATTTGTGAAGGCTAGTAGCATTACTAGTGCTAGGGTATAATTCGTATGGTGAGTGTAGGACTCGTGTAGAGACTGTTTTTACAGAAACGAGGCGTTGCCATCTTAGTCCTCAGGGGTGACAATGCAACTGCATTTTGATTCTTAATTGAGAATAAATCGGTGAACTGTGTGCTCCTTTGTCACTCAAATTGTATTTAAAATATGCTGTTATTTGGGAATGCTGATGTAATATCCACTGAATCAAAACAAAGCGGGAAAAATATGCAGTCGCGGCTTTAAACAACGTGAAATTCATTTCCTGTTTTCGTTTTCTTAAACAAGAAAATGCTGGCATAGTTTCATGATACTTTGACAGATAAAATAAAACAGGGAAATATGCAATTGTTTTTGTATTCCTTTAACTTATTAAATTTCTGCTTGCAGCAAGTTTAAAATTTTATTTATGTGAATGTGAATACCCTTTATTACCCTTTATTATAGCCGTTAAAGTTACAGCCTATATACGTCCCACTGCTGGGCACAGGCCTCCCCTCATTTCTGAGAGGGTTTTAGGGCAAGGAATTGTTCGCCGCGCTGCCCTAATGCGTGTTGGCTAACTTCACATGTCTTCGAATTATTTTTTTGAGTCGTGGTAGCTCAGATGGTTAGCGCTCGCTGTAAATTTCACAGTACGCGAGCAATCCGGGTTCGATCCCCGCTGGCACCAATAAAATTGTTAATTGCAATTTTAAGTGCTGATTTACCACGTGCTCGGCGGTGAAGGAAAACATCGTGAGGAAACTTGCATGTCTGAGAAAAAAGAAAAAAAAATATAGCCGTTAATTACATTAATTGTGTGACCTTTCAATTAGTATATGAAGATGATGTTTTGATTTAGAACTTTGTTAATCACAGATATTTTGAACATTCTGATTTTTTTAACATTCTAAGCCAGTGCTATGACTACTATCCTACTTGATGGTACAACTTGGCCAAAACAATTAGGCGCAGGATAGTAATGCGGTTTCGGCGCCCGCACCCTGCCTCTAACCCCGCGCTTCCCCTAGTAACCAATCACGTAGTAAGTGGTAATGCAGCTGAAGATGGAAAAGCGCACTGACTTAACAAAAGCTTTTTCACTCTTGCCTTAAAAACACCCACATCCATATACTAGTCCTTATGGAAATTTCAAAAGGAAAATACTTTAAGTAAGAATATAGCTAATCAACATTTGCGCATCTTATGACCTATAATTTCGCAATCAATCAGTATATATAGATGTCTAAGATCAAAAGAAATTACCGCATAGAAGAAATAGGATATGAAAATGTAAGGAAATAAATATTGCACGCTCGTCAATCATTTTCTAAGTAATCTTTGTTCGATGTAAATGAAGCTTTATTTTAATTTCCAAACGGAAAATGAGTGTTTCTCCGCGCAAATATATTTATATAATAGTAGTTCATGTAGCTAGTGACGGCTTGAACACATGTTGGCTCCAACTCCACAAGAGAAAAAGTCCAAACGATATCTAAAAATGCTTTAACAGCGTAGGATCTGTGCTCCTATGCCCACTCTGGTAAAATAGGAGTTTTGGCTGGAACTTGACCGTCGGTGGAGTGTTGCTTCTGTAATATTGTTTAAATAATGGTTTGAAGTGGATTACGATATGTAAAAGTGGTGCGATTTGTGTATTAAATGTCAGCGCATGTGAACTATTACTGGAAACGGTGAAACAGGTGCCCCGATGGTGATGTGAATCTCAAGATAAGGTTTCTGTTTGCTTAGGCCTTGAGATACTATCGCCAACTGTTTGCTTGCTCAAGTTGCCGTCAAAATCTCCCAAAAACTACTAAATGTGATGCATCATACATATTGTGAAGAAGTGTACTATAAAGGATTATTATCATTTAATAATGAGATAAATGAAGACATGGCTTAAAGGACAAGCATCCAAGCCAAAAACCTTAATTAAAAAAATCTGGTAAAATATGGTAGGTACATGTGGTCCATAGATACTTACTACAACTATTCTCAAAATTCTAATTCAAATCCAAATTCAAAAATAATTTATTTGTGAAACATAGGTAAAAAGTTACAAACTTGGTGGAAAATGTATGATAAGTAACACTATGTTTCACCTTAGAAGACACACAAAATAAATATTTGGTTAACATCCTCACCTTGCATTGCTAATATTAATATTTAATAACATTACGATTTCAATTATAATTAGTATGTTTAGGAAAAAATGGCATAAATTATTGTTTTATTATCCATTACATAATTCTTAATAACATAAAGATAAAAATATAATAAATAAATCGGACATTAATTGTAGGTACTATAATTAAAAATTAAAAATTTTGTACTACCGACTTCAATATAAATTATTAAGAATAACTTAAAAACTATTGGTCAGATCTTGATCAAATTTTTATGGAACCACATGAGAAGTACCAGCTTTCAAATGAAAAAGAATCATCGAAATCGGTTCACCCAGAAAAAACATACAGTCGAATTGAGCACCATCTCCTTTTTGAAGTCGGTAGAAACACCATTCATTTTATCATCAAAATATTCGTTGATAGAGTAGCTTTTTTATGAAAAAACCTGAAAGCAATTTCTTAAATTTTTAAATATTATCTGTCTCTTTGACGTTTTTTGGGAGTTTATTAAAAATTTTAGGAGCCATACCCAGAAAACTTTTTGAGTATAGGGCTGTTTGTGAGGTTTTATACGCAGTGTCTTCCTATGACGTTTACTATTAGTGGTTTCAAATATGCTAAAATGTTTTCTAACAAACATAGTTACTTCGAATATATATAAAGATGGCAGGGTTAGTATGTTAAGATCAATGAAACGCGGTTTGCAACTATCGGTAACCTGCAACTGGCATACTGCTCGTAAACATTTCTTTTGCGCTTTAAAGACTAATTCGCGTTCTGCGGAGTTTCCCCAAAATATTATATCATATCTCAATGTTGAAGAGACGTATACATGGTAGGCGGTTATGACTGTTTCACGATTTGTAATTTTTAAAAGGTTATATAGTGCATAGTGGTATTGATTTATCTTTTTTATCATGTGTTCAATATGTTTACTCCAAGACATTTTTTCGTCCAGCCAAAGTCCCAGAAATTTTGTATGTTCTTTTTCGTTTATAATTTTAGTTTTATAGTGCATATTAAGTTTTTGTTGTTTTGTTTGAATGACATAATATGCGCTTTATCTAAATTAATTTTAAGATTATTGACATTTAGCTAGCTTTCTCATTCAGCGTTATCGCTTTTAGCTACAGCGACCGTTTTTGGCTCCTACGTTTTTTTAACTTTTTAATAAAACGTAACCTCCACACTAGGATTTTCTCCTATATCGTGGGGGCAGTTTACAAACATAAATTGCACAAGGACAAACATCCAGACCCGGAACAATTACTTGTAGGCAATACTTGTTCCGTGCGGGATTCGAACCCGCGCCCTTAGCGCTGCAACTCAATTGCTAAGCCAATGTGCCACGGAGCCGTCCCGGACGTTAAAGTTCTACTGCTTTGTCCTGTCATGCGCCCGCAAGTGACTGGCATAACCGACTTACATCGCCACCACACGGTCAATTCAATTAAGATTAATAGAAATAAGAAAACGAAATTAAATAAAAAGTAGCTTCTTACAATATATATATATACTGTTTACTGCTATAAGGGCGTTGGTGAAACATGGAGGATTGACGTAGATGTCTATAGGCCACAGTAATCATTTACCATCAGGTGGACTGTATGCTCGTTTGTCACCCTAAAAATAAAGACACATACACACGCGCACACGCGCACACGCACACACGCACACACGCACACACGCACACGCACACACACGCACACACACACACACACGCACACACACGAACAAACACGCACACACACGCACACACACACACGCACGCACACAGAGAGAGAGAGACACAGACGCAGACACAGACACAGACACAGACACACAGACACACAGACACACACACACACACACACACACACACACACACACACACACACACACACACACACACGCACTAACGCACACACGAACACACACGCACACACGCACGCACGCACGCACACACACACGCACACACACACGCACACACACACGCACACACACACGCACACACGTGCGCGCATACACACACACACACACACGCGCGCACACACACACACACACACACACACACGGTTTTTTCCGAACCAGTGGTAAAAGTAGAAAAATGCCTTTCAATCGTTAAAGTAATAATATGTACTTACGCACTAGAACTGCTAATTAAAAAAAGTGCGCTACTTTATGCCTTCGCGCATGGGCGGTTAGTTTTTGTCAACATAGATCATTCATAGTCAATATAATATATTACACATATTCTACAAAAAAAGTGGCGTGCTATCGTGTGTGAGTGATTATTGTCTATGGGCGTAGTGAGTGATGTCTATGGGCCTCGGCACCCACTTACTATCATGTGGACTGTGTGCTCACTTGTTATTCTTATTCTATAAAAAAAACTACGGTAAGGTAAAGTAACAGTAGTAAGTATTTACCACACATGTGTTATCATGAGAAAAATTCTTACTAAAAGTATTCACCCAAACATAACATTCGCCCAATATAAACAAATGAGCCAACGTAGCACACGACGAGCTAGTTTAGTAGTCTTACCCAAAACTAGAACTAACTATGGCAAAAAAATGCTAACTTTTGAAGGAGCACAGCTTTAAAATAGAATACCCTCTAGTATAAGAATTTTAGACTCTTTCAATGCATTCAAAACTCAACTTAATCAGTATATAATTACGGATCGATCACTTCTGGAGAAATGAAGGCATTGAATGGGTATATCTAGTTTGTAACTGATGACGACGAACTTTGTATAATTGAATGTGTATTATTGTTCTTAAGTGAGTGACATATGTCTTTATTGAGAATAAAGTTTCTTTAAACCTAATTACGCTAGAGTTGTTATAGTGATACAATGATGAGTATATCTGCGTGATAGAATCCGTACTGAAGATATTATCCAGAGTAACCGACATAGGTCAACGGATCAGTAAGCTGAAGTGGCAGCGTACCGTACGTACACTAGATGGAGTGACAATGTAAGATATGCAGGGAGTTGGTTAAAGAAGGTGTTCCAGGACCGTGTTTTTTGGTGTTCCATGGGAGGCGCCTATGTGACATGTACTGGACATGTGAGGGGCACAAGTATACTGCTGCACATTTAATGATGATGATGGTGAATGAAATGCCCAAGCTTAGAGTTGCTTATTCAGCCCAACCGTACCCGTACCCCATCGTTTATTTTTTGCTTATATGTTGGTTGTCCTGGATCCATAGAGTATCCACACTCTCCACACTTGTTTTGGTATTTTCATCGGGGAAAGTTAGAACAATACAAAAGTTGAAAATTTGAATTTTACGGCGAGCGGCTACTGCGGCTGCCGCGGCTTTTAAGCGCGGTCGGCGGTGAAGGAAAAAGTCGCGGGGCAACCTGCATGTCTCAGGGCAAAAAAGAAAATTATAAAATTCTGACCCAGTAGGGGACGCTACGATCGAGTTATTAACAAGCTTAATATTTATTGTGCTGTGTAGAGGTGGCGTAAGAATATCCAATACCAAATATCATATCGTGGGTGTCGTAACAGGCTACAAACACGCTATTATTATTGAATGGATGTCCTTAAAAAAACTAGTCAAAATTTAAAAAAAACTAGACGTCATTTTACCTAAATGTTTTTAATTGGATGAATTTCCTGTAATAATTTGTAAGGCAAAGTAGGGCAAAGTCACATTTGTAAAAAATGGGTGCATTTCTAAATTCTTTGTTATTTGACCGAATTTTTTCAAAAACTATTTTTAAAGTTATATTTAAGAAAAAGGAAACTTGCCAAAACATTCCAAACTAAAAAAGCCTTACTTCTTGCTCATGTATTCAACGGATACAATATAACGCATCGCACTTTTTCATTATGTAGCTTTCCTGCCGATCCTGTGATGGCCAATCGCTGAATTGAAATAATAAGACGTAATCGCAGACAGGATTGGTGGAAGCCAAGTAAATATACAAAGATATGCTCCGCGCATTTCTGTACCAAAAAAGGCAACTTATATTATAATTAAATACATTATTGTGTAGTTGATAGGTGCGTATATTTTTTTACACATTAGCTCATGCAATATCAACCATTCAAACTACCTTAGTCAGCTAAGCCTAACAGTATTTTTTACTGTGATACGACTTTTTATTATTATTATACTTACTTTTATGTTGTAGCTTTTTCTTATTTTCAAATATTTTAAAACTCCATTTCAGCGTCTTTTCCTATCTATATCGGACTCTGACAGCGAGAAAGAAAACGCTGTGACACAAAGTTTTTAGTAGGATAATCTGTGATGAGAGAATCAATACAGATCTATCTTCTGATTCCCGTCCCGTAAGTAAAAATGAATATATGTTAATACTAAAGACATACATGAAATCTAGTTTTGTACATTTTTTTTGGTAGGGTACATCCACGGACCTTGCAATGATAGCAAGCGCTAACATAGCGGACAAGAATGCTAAAGTCAATGAAAAAACATTGAATATAGAATCTGAGCCTGTACGTATACAGTCTACCCAAATCACTAAAAATAAGTTTTTACTACTTTTTACGTTACTTTTTACGCATTACGTTTTACTATAACCTACTAAGAAATGAGAGGAAGCCTGTGCTCAGCTGTGAGACGTATATAGGCTGTAACTTTAACTTTAAGTTTTTACTACAATTGACATCGTAATAAGTACTTACATATTTTATGCTTTTATTTTCAGAAAATAGATTCGTCGGATTTAGATTCCGTATTGAATACACCTCGAAAGGCCAAATTACACCGGGAGTTGAGAAGAAAATTCACTCTACAAGTTAAATATGTAAAAATGATCAAAACCTTAAAACAAAAACACCGTAGGTTAATAAAAATTAATTCATCTCTTAAAGAAATTTTGGTCAATTTAAGAGAGCAGAGATATATTGACAATGATGTAGCCAACATATTGTCAAAGAATGTTTTTGCAGCAGAGCTATATAACCTTTGTAAGAAAATTGGCAAAAACAAAAAAAGACCCATGCCTAACTACACACCCGAATTCAGGAAATTCTGTTTGACTTTAAATTTTTATTCACCACGGGCATACTTTTATGTAAGGTCAAAATTCAACACTTGCCTCCCACACCCAAAAACTTTGCCGAATTGGTATCGGACTATTAATGGGGCTCCAGGCTTCACAAGTGGAGCATTTGACGTAAAACTTAAATTAAAAGTCAAAAACTCAAAAAAAAAACTTATTGGTGCTTTGATTGCTGACGATATGGCAATAAGGCAACAGAGCATTTGGGATGGCAGTCAGAATCATGGGTATGTGGATATGGGTACAGGTACACAGGATAGTCATATAAAGGCTTCCGAGGCTTACGTGTTTTTACTTGTTTGCCTTAACGAGCGTTTTAAAATTTCTCTGGGCTATTTTTTGTCTCATGGTCTGACTGGGATACAAAAAGCCAACCTTGTAAATATTTATTTGACAAAATGCGAAGATTCTGGGATAAAAGTTGTGTCTTTGACCTTTGATGGCCATCCAACAAATTTATCGTGCATGGAGTTATTAGGGTGCCAAATAAAAAATCCATCTAAGTTAAAAACAACGTTTAAGCATCCTATTGCAGAACACAACGTGTCTGTATTTTTGGATCCAAGTCACATGATTAAGTTAGTGCGCAACCACTTTGAAAGTAAAAAAAACCTTTCTTAATAAAGAGGAAAAAGAAATAAATTAGAACTACGCAGTACAACTTAATGACTTCCAAGAAAAACAGAATTGAACATAGCTAATAAATTAACTACAAAACATTTAAACTTCCGAAACTCAATTATGAATGTTAAATTAGCGGTACAACTTCTGAGCAGGAGTGTTGTAATAGCCCTCAAACTTTGCTGAAGAGCTAAAATGCCTGATTTCATTGATAGTGAAGCTACGGAAGAATTTATATTACACTTTAATAATACATTTGATATTTTAATTTCGAAGGCTCTCTCAGTATGGATTTAATCCGCTATCTACAAAAACAGTAAAGATATTTTAGAGTTTTGAAAACATGCGCGAGTAAGTTTTAAATTTAAAAATAAAATCAACACGTCAAAGAACATTCCAAGAGAGCCAAAAGTAGTTAAATTGGCCATAAAGCTACAAATCCAAAAGGAAACGCGGCAAATACTGGGTCTTGGGTCTTTTAATTTGTATATAGAGCCTAGTACATTTTTGAGACAATTGTAGTGGAAAACATTAAATGGATTACATAACAACTTATAAGTCAAGACCATATAAAACATTTTTCGGTGCAGTATGCATGGTGGTCATAATAACCCGAATGCTCGCCAGTTTAAGGGTATATAGAAAACTAATGTGCAACATGGAATTGAAAGCAGGTGAAACTGGGAACTGCATCCCATTAGAGGATATTTATTTTTAACATGTTCGTCAGCACCGTGCATAAATGGAACTACATCTTCCCAGAGGTTTGACGACAATGATTTAGAGTTATCTGAAACTGCAATACCAGTAACTGAAGAATATTTCCTTCGATCCGTTCTTGATGTTCCAGATAACCAAGTAATAACAAATCACATAGTTGGATATACGAGTATTGCTGGTTTTGTAGTCTTCAAGTTAAAAAATAAAATAAAATGTTTGTTTTGTGTTGCTGCCCTTACATCAATAAATTTACAATGGTTCCACAAACTAATACAATTAAGAGACAAAGGAGGTTTTAAGCTATGCTTCAAAGAAAGTGTTTACTATATGTTGTGCTGCTGAGTCAGTTGTTAAGAGTTTTTTTAAAAAGAAAAAAAAAAGTATACAAAATCCTCAAGAGTATGAACGACTGTTGCTCGTTATTATGAAAAAATTTATAGGTACTCCCTGTTTTCCCACATCAGATGAACATGCTAACGGTAATTTACACAATACAAATTCGGTACGCCTTGTTGTAGAAAAATATGTTAATATTAGATTTTTTTATATTTCTAAAAGGGAAAATACTCTAAGAGACGTTCAGTCAAAGCGAAAGCTTTTTAGGAAGCAGTTACAACAGCAAGGCAAGGTTTTAACTATTTTTTTAAATAAATTGCTGTCTTGATCATGTCACACTATAGTTGTTTTAATTTTATGACATCTCCTAAGATAATAATAATGTCCTCCAGACCGAATTTCGGTCACGGCGGCCAGACTCAACGGAGACTAGCCATCGGCGCAGGACGAGATTATAGTGCCCAAGTGTATTTGCAAGCACAGTTGCACTCTCTATTTCCTCACTCTCATAGTTTCTCCGATCGTGTCGGTAAACCAACACAGAGAGAGATCAGGCGCAGGACCAACGGCTTTACGTGCTTTCCGTGGGACCTCCGTCCCATATGGAGTTAAGACACCACGAACTTCCTGACTCAATGCACATTATAATTTTAAAATATTTAGGTATATAATGAAAATATTAATAACTATTTAAATTAAAAAAATCTTAATATTTATCAAAAAAATATTTTAAGTCATAAGAGCCGTGGTAGCTCAGATGGTTAGCGCTCTCTGTAAGTTTCACAGTACGCGAGGAACCCGGGTTCGATCCCCGCCGGCACCAATGAAATTTGTTATTTGCAATTTTAAGTGCTGATTTACCACGTGCTCGGCGGTGAAGAAAAACATCGTGAGGAAACTTGCATGTCTGAGAAATTAAAAAAAAAAATTCGAAGACATGTGAAGTTCGCCAACACGCATTGGGGCAGCGCGGCGGACATTTCCTTGCCCTAAACCCTCTCAGAAATTAGAGGAGGCCTGTGCCAAGCAGTGGGACGTATATAGGCTGTAACTTTACTTTTTTTTACTTTTTATAAAAGCATTCAATTTTTAACAAAATTTCAGCGTGTATATGGGATCAATCTGTGTGTGTATCCTTTCAAATAAAAAAAAATCTAAATCGGTTTAGAAATAACAGAATTCTGAGGTAAAAAACATTAAAAAAAATACACCGAATTGAGAACCTCCTCCTTTTTTGAAGTCGGTTAAAATTGAACATTACACGATGTGCTTATTGTATTCGGGCAAATTAATTGTGTTTAATAATATTCTTAAATTTTATTACGTCTGCATTTTTGTACCATTAAAATATGTATAATAAAGTTATATTAGTACCATCATTATCGTGTTTATTTTATTCCATTTTATATTCTCATAAAATACGTCTTCGTACGTAATATGTAATCTTTATTATATCGATTATTTAAAATTAATCAAATAAATAGTGATTTGCACAATTTGATTGCAAACGCCAGAAACTGGTATCACTGAATGGCGTGTATGTGTGCGTGTGACGAGCGTAGGCACATTCGACTCGCGCCCACTAACATAATGACCTTGCGTCACTTCAACGCTCGTGTTTTGTACTAGGCTGCGTTTCCACTTGGTAATAATTCTATGTATGAATTATTTTTAGATAACTAATATTTTGTTAGGAATTTATGTCATGAATAGATATATATTTATTATATAAAATAGGTATATAAAATTATCTGAAAAATGGGAACAGTCCCTTTTTAATATTTTCTTTCCACTTTCCCGTTACATTAAGTTCGCCGCCACACGCATGTCTGTAAATAAATCAAAACCACTCGCGTATACTGTACGTGACTCGGAAAACATCTATGTAATATCATTCAACAACAAAATATTTATGTTAATCTGTAATATAACGTGAAACGTAGTGACAATATAAAATAGTACAAAAGTAAGAATTAAAACAATAATAAAAACTGTTTACACTGTAGAGTATAATTCATGCTTACGGACTTAATCATAACAGACAATGCCTACGTGGTAGAGCCACCCTGCAGCTGTATTATGGTTGTAGCACGAATGTCTTGGCTTGACCGGGGATGGACCATGCTCTCATAGAACACCAACGTAAAGCAGAGCTGCTGCTATGTTTCATATGGTAAGTGTAGAGCCGGGGGCCCTTTTTACTGGAAACGAGGCATTCCATCTTATTGCTCTAGATGACAACGCATCTGCAGTTCTTAATCGAGGATAGATGTAAATTTCTATGGACCACAGCATACACTTACCATCAGATGGACTGTGTGCTCGTTTGTCACCCTTATTCTATATTTAAAAAAAACAATACATGTTGCTCTCTCTCTCTCACACTCTCTCTCTCCCTCTCACTTTCTCACTCTGTTTTTTTATAGGATAAGTGTGACAAGCGAGCACACAGTCCACCTGATGGTAAGTGGTTGCTGTGGCCCATAGACATCTACATCTATCCTCGTTTGCGAATCAAAATGCAGATGCGTTGGCAGCCGTGACGACTAAGATGGAATGCCTCTTTTCCAGTAAAAAGGATCTCCAGTTCTCTACACTCACCATACAAAACACAGCAGTATTAAGCTGCTATTTTACGCTGGTATTCTGTGAGAGCGTAGTCCTTCCCCGGTCGAGCTGACCCATTCGTGCTACAACTGTACAATTAATATAGCTGCAGCATGGCTCTGCCACGTTTAATGGTTTAATTTCTCTGTCTGTCCTCACTAAATACCAACAGAAAAAGACAGGTATAGAGGTAATTGATGCTTATGTTAAGTAAGCGATATTAAAAGATTATAAGTTCATCGACAAGACATAATTATTACTTATTTTTAATTTTCAATTTATAACATTAAATCTTTACTTAAGAATGAAACTGTACTTAATTAATATTTTAGCCAACCGACTGAATGACTGAGAGATTCATCATCTAATTATTTATTAGATCTGCCAGACAATTGTGTATACAGATAATAAAGGGGATTTATCATAATTAAACCATAAATCTTTATATTTTTTTTAATGAAATGTAATGAAAATTCTTTACTTTTAACGTATAAAATTAAAACTTCATTTGTTTTCAGTGTTTATTTACTCGTTGTCGGCTTCGTGGCGCAGTGGCTTAGCAATGAGTTGCAGCGCTGGGGGCCGCGGGTTCGAATCCCGCACGGAACATGTGTTAGTATGGCCTACAAATAATTATTTTGGGTCTGGATGTTAGTCCTTGCGCTATTTTTGTTTGTAAACTGCCTCCACGGTACAGGAGAAAATCATAGTGTGGGGCTAACGCTTTTAAAACAAAAAAAAATCTACCACCATTTTGAAACGATGTTTCTCTGTCCGGAGAAGAAACGGCGGAAGAAACCCCGCAGGTATCCACTTTTTTTTTAAAACCAATGAATGATACAACATTGTTAGTCAAAAGGGAAAAGGAATAGATCCAAAAAGTAAAAATATTTTATTTAAAAAAGTTGTATTTTCCATTTCTTTAATGGAACTAGACTTTACGTTAACAATCATTCATGGAACACAGTAAGCAGTAAGAAGTGACTTGAAGACCACAAGTGGTAAAATTAAAAAATTTGTACAACCGACCTCAATATAAATAAAATGAGAACATCATCAATGTAGTCGAAGTCAACTAAATACGCATTATTAAGGATAACTCAAAAACTACTTGTCAGATATTGATCAAATTTATATGGGGCCACATGAGACACCAGCTTTCAAATAAAAAAAGAATCATCAAAATCGTTTCATTTAGAAAAAGTTCTGAGGTAACACACATAAAAAAATACAGTCGAATTGAGAAACTCCTCCTTTTTTGAAGTCGGTTGAAAGCATGTTCAATATGGAAAATTACACAAAAATAAACATGCAAAATTAAAGCTAAATGAATAAGCTGCAATAGCGAGTAGACAGTTCCCCACAAGCACAGGTGCTGCTAAAATAAATTTACTTTTGCTTACGATCATATCACCGTTATTGGCCTAGAGTAATTGTGTAATAATAGTAAAAGTAATATTTATGAAGCAATTTACAGCCTGAACTGCTCTAATTCCCTTGTCATTCTAGTTCACCAAACAGCTTTATTATAGTCTTGGAAATTGGAAAGCAGCTCAAGTTGCAATACAAATTAATATCGACCGTAAAATTAAGATGATAAAGATTAATATTATAAATGTTACTACTCCAATATGTGTTGTATTTTATTAACGGTTTATATGAACAATGTGAACGTCATTAACATTAACATTAACTCAACGTATGCGAGTGTTTAAATCTATATCTGAAAACTAAAAGTGAGAGGTGACTTGTAAATTGAATGCTAATATACAAATCGATCAAAATAAGAAAGAGGATCAGAGATAGAAAAAGTAAACAAAGCTAGTTAAGTATTATTTCCAATCTACATAAAAAATATATTAGTTTCTATTCTGTTCTGTTCTAATCGGTTTATTCTATTATAATCTATTCTGTTTCGTAATATGTTTTTCTTTTATTTTATTTTTCATTCCATTTTATTTCATTTCATTCCATTCCATATGCCATTCCATTCTATTATATTCCTTTCCATTCCATTCTATCCTCTCCTATCCCATCCTATCGTGTCGTATCATATTTAATTATATCATTTTGTATCCTAACCTATCCTATCCCATTCTAGTCCATTTTGTTCTATTCTATTATTTCTTTTTATTATTATTAAAAAAAAAACGTTACCTCCACACTAGGATTTTCTCCTGTATCGTGGGGGCAGATTACATACATAAATTTCACAAGGACAAACATCCAGACCCGGAACAATTATTTGTAGGCCATACAAATACTTGTTCCGTGCGGGATTCGGACTCGCGGCCCTTAGCACAGCAACTCATTGCCACTGCACCACAGAGCCATCGCTTATTATACTTCATTCCATTCCATTATATTCCATTACATTCCATCCCAATCTATTCCGTTCTATTCGATTCTATACCGTTCCACATTATTCTATTCTATTGTCGTCTACTATGAAATAAATCCATTAAATTCATGAATGAGCTTGAAACATGAGTATATTTATGTTTATGTTAGCGGTGGATTGGTTGTTAAAAAATACTTACTCCAATTATGTAGAAAAAATATTTCAACGAAATATAATAATTATAAATAGAAATTTACGAATAGAAATCGCAGCCAAACATATGTATTATAGTGGGGATGATTGAGGAGCTCAATGTCGGAGCAAGCTGTTTCCCAGGGGATTGAGTAAGATGACACCTGTCACGGGCCAGCGCACGCGATCTAATGCGCTGGAACATGATGTGTTGAGCCCTCAGTCACTACTCAGTGTACTGTTCTCAAATAATCACATCAACATCATTTCTGTTCCGCTGTACAAAGACATTTCTAATAGTTTGACAGCTGGGAAATGTTACTTAGAAGATTTACTCATACTCTTATATAGGTGGTAGGACTCCTTTTCTGCCTAGTAGTCCACTTAGGTAGGTACCATTTTCTTACCTATCTACACTGTGTTTCGGTCTGAAAGGAAAAGAGAGCCAGTATACAGGGTTATTTTTCAAAGAGTAGCCAAATTGTAAACTTAAGTTCAAATATATAAATAATGATATACCATTAATGCAGTTTCTGAAAATACGAGTAAATAAGGGTTCTACTTTTATTTGAAATTATCCCAAATTGAACGTTATTTATGGGCAACAACGTTTTCGCCTACCGATCGACCCTTATAAATGTGTGCGTGAGCAGTAAAATCAGTTAAACTAATGCATTACCACGCATTTTTAATTTAAAAGATAAAAAGGATGCTTGAGATTTTTTTTTATTAATTCAAACATTCACTATTTCAAATCGTCCCTTGGGGTAAGCGGTGACAGAGGGAAACTGAATGAGGACTGAGCAGCAGCATCTTATTAATAACAACTAAAATAATACAAAACTGCTTTTATCAACCTGTTTGCCAAGCATGGCAACTATGGCAAAATAATCCCAATGAGACAATCTTTGGGGGAAACTTTTATAGGCTGTTCGAAATGAGGAAAATCATATTAATAATTGCCTGACTTATTGTTTTTGACAATGGTATCAGAAGTATAAAACAGAACTTTCTAGATAATATCTAGAAAGTTCTGTTTTATATTACAATTTTTAATATAGAATTATTGAAAACGATTTCATACCATAAGCACGCTTGAAATCGCACGTTAACGTTGCATATTCTGGAAGCACTACGGCTTAAAAGCAAATCTATGTTCAATGCAAAATCCAATCTGTTATGGATTTACAGTATTATTTAACAGAATTGTTACTTTAGATGTTCTTATATTATTAACATAATATTAATAAATTCCTCGAGATTGAATTTCGGTCACGGCGGCAAGTAATAACAGAGTGTGGTAAGTGTGCGCAAGAACAGATTAACTCTCTATTCCTTCACCCTCATAACCAAAATTACCATCAGATGAACTGTGTACTCGTTTGTCACTCAAATCTAATGGAGCTAGGCACCGTACAGAATATTTCGACGCATGTCCTCGTTCAAAAAAAAACAATCAGTGCGTGCTGCCAGAGTTGACTAACAAGACCAAGACTTGACATCACTGCTAGCCGTATGCGAAAAATGCTCAAAATCAACACTGAGGGCTAACATGGGATGCCTCTTTACTAGTTACTATGGTGTCCGATTCTTCATACTCGTATGAATATCCCTCCGCAACCCTCTCAGAAATTATTAATTATTTTATATTAGTACGCTATATATGTAACGAGATGTTAATCCAGCTAATAAAATCACTTGACCCCAATTCTGACAGAGTTGTTTACATCCCACGCGCGTCTTGCTAGTCAGCGGGATTAGGGAGACAATACAGAGTAATGAGGGCCCTCGCCTTGATTTTATTATCATATACTGCTTCTTCCCGGTCGCAAAATAAAACGTAACAAAGCAACTATTAAGTAACTGCAGAGTTAGCCAAGTATACTTTCTACAATCGTAAACGCTAATAGAAAACAATAAAAATGAATGGGCAAACATTGTAGAAGTCAACATGGCTAACTCCGCTGAACAAATTTATCACATTCTTACGTCTATATTTTATCAGTTTTTCACACATATTTAACTAATTAGTTTTTAATATTTTATTTATTTCAATGTCAACTTGTAAGCAGTTATTAGAAGATTCGGTAGCCGCACGGAAGAAGGTTTGTATGGCTTACAAATAATTTTTCTGGGTCTGTATGTTTGTCCTTATCGATTTGCGTATGTAAAATACCCTTACGATACAGAAGAAATTCCTGTGAGGGCAATTCTCATAAAAAAAGCTGTCCATGCCTACTTTGCAATGCAGGCGTCTAGGTATCGCAGAGGCAATACCCTCGCGCTGGTTATGCTTCTGTACGTCATTAGTATGTGAAACTTGGGTTGCCACTATCAATCATCATACTAATAGGTACATAGTCTTTTATGCCTTTATTTAAAGGATTATCATGGCTCTTTTAGGTAGTAGGATTCCTCTTCTGCCTAGGACTCCGTCTGGGTAGGTACCACGCTCTTCTCTATTTCTGTTGCAACATAACAGTGCCACCATTGCTGTGTTATGGTCTAAAGTTTACAGAGAGTCAGTATGATAACAAGCTGTGAGTCATTCCAACTTAGTCCACAGAGGTGACAACGCAGCTGTAACCTTCATTGTTTGAAATTGGTTGTAGATATTCATTGGCAGCAGTAGCCACTTACCACCAAGCGGACTGTAAGTTCGTTTGTCACTTGTTTATAAAAAAACAATCGATCACCAGAGCCTCGTCCGTCAATCAGAAGTTGCACTACTTGCTTATGACCTTGGCATTAAAAACACTGACATAGATAGATAGATAACACTTTATTGTACGCCAAAAAATAACATAAATATTAACAAAAAAGGAGAAAAAGAAATGTGGTACAATGGGCGGTCTTATCGCTAAGAGCGATCTCTTCCAGATAACGTTTGGATGGACAGGATTGCAAGAAACAATAAAAACATGTGTGTGGTTTTGCGACAAAAGTAACATTATTTTTATCAAAGCCATAAAATAGAAATATAGCATGGATATATAAGTACATAGATAAGATAAATACATACATACATATTAATATATATTTATATATATACATGTAAATATATATTTTTATAAATATAAATATATAAAAGTACAAATATATATCTTTAAAACTATTACATATAACATAAATGTGCCATACATATAAACAAATAGTGTAACTAGATAAAGGTAGAATAATTATATACAAATGAACTTGATAGAATCAAAGTTGAAAAAAGTAATCATGTATATTATGTTTCTTAAAAACCGGTAGGGATTGAGCGCGTCTTGCTGATAACGGCAAGTCATTCCATAATCGGACAGCTTGTATTATGAATGATCTGTCCAAAAATTTGGTAGTGTGAGCTGGCATTTTTAATATCAAATTTTCTGAAGATCTCAAATGTCTCAATATATATATATATATATATATATATCTGACATATTCCTCCTGACACGACCTCTGTCTAATAAAAAAGTAAAACCTATACATATACGTGGTAGAGCCATGCTGCAGCTATATTATGGTTGTAGCACGAATGGGTCGACTCGACCGGGGAAGGACCACGCTCTCACAGAATACCAGCGTAAAATAGCGGCTTAATGCTGATGTGTTTCGTGTGGTGAGTGTAGAGAACTGGAGACCCTTTTTACTGGAAACGAGGCATTCCATCGTAGTCCTCAAGGGTGACAACGCATTTGCATTTTGATTCTTAATCGAAGATAAATGTAGATGTCTATGGGCCACTGCATCCACTTACCATCAGGTGGTCTGTGTGCTCGTTTGTCACCCCATTCTATAAAAAAAAAATATACATCCTTTACAATACCCGCTGGTATTATTAAATACAAATAGCTTAATGTTGTTTTGTTTCGTATGATGAATGTAGAGAACCGAAGACCCTTTTTACTGGATACGAGGCATTCCACCTTAGACCCCAGGAGTGATAACGTATCTGCATTTTGATTCTTAATCGATGATAAACTAAGATGTCTATGGGCTGCAGTGTCCACTTACTATCAGGTGGACTGCATTCTCGTGTGTCACCCTTATTCTATAAAAAAAATACATCCAACTGCTGGGCACAGGCCTCTCCTCATTTCGGAGAGGATTATGGAACATTTGGTCAGCTGCGCTGCTTTAGTGCGCATTAGCGGACTTTACGCATGTTCGAAATAGTTTTCTAATGTGTAAATGCAATGTTCCTTATGACGGTTTCTTCACCGCCGAACACATGGTAAATCAGCTCTTAATATTGCCATTGATAAAATAATTTGTGCCTCCGGGTTCGCACTCTGGCTGCTCGTCTACTGTGAAATTTACGGCGAGCGCTTATCCATTAAGCTACTACAGCTCTGCGTAATATTTTTTACAAGCATCATTACACCTCGTAGAGTAAGAAAGGTTCTGAGAAGCATGACTGCAAGTATCTTTGGGAGGTTCATGTTCAGTGGACTTGTGAAGGGCTGCATGATGATGATGATGATAATCATTACAGCCCATCACAGTTCCAATTCTAAACATAGGCCTCCCCCAAAGAATAACACAAAGCACGGTCCTGATCCACCAACATCCATCCATCGATTTCCTGCTCTTTGATAATGTATGCCAGGAATTAAAATTTAACACTGATACAATGTACAAGCGGTTTACACGCAGTCAGCTGATCCAATAGCAACAGGCCGTGTAGTGAGTTAATGTTTACGTGGTAAAGCCATGCTACAGCTATATTAATAGTATAGTTGTAGCAAGAATGGGTCGGCTCGACCGGGGAAGGACCACGCTCTCACAGAATACCAGCGTAAAATAGCAGCTTAATGCTGCTGTATTTCGTATGGTGAGTGTAGAGAACCGGAGACCCTTTTTACTGGAAAAGAGGCATTCTATCTCAGTCCTCACGGCTGACAACGCATCTGCATTTAAATTCGCAAACGAAGATAGATGTAGATATCTATGGGCCACAGCAACCACTTACCATCAGGTGGACTGTGTGCTCGTTTGTCACCAATATTCTATAAAAAAAAACTTTCTTCGAGTTTAATATAATATAAAAGAATATAAATAAACGACCTACATTTCACATCTCTTACCAGGTCGTGACTCCATCTAGCGGGGGAGCTGCGCTGCACTTCGCTTACCGGTACGAGGCTACCACTCGAGATATTTCTTTGCCATCGGTTGTCGGTTCATCGAGCTATATGGCCGGCCCATTGCTATTTCAGCTTCTGATCCGTTGGAATATATCGATTACTCTTGTTTCATTGCGAATATCTTCATTACGAAATCTATCACGCAGATAAACTTTTGTATTATACGAAATAATAATAATATCATAGCGAGAAACAACTCAAAGCCATGTTTCATTTCAGATAACAAGCGGGAAAAATCGACGCATTTATCCAGAATGAAATTATTCAGTAACGCCTTATTGCGTCTTTGATACTGAATTATTCATTTATGGCGGAAGCTTTTTCATCCTTGTTTTGTTTTCGGAAAAACAGCCGTCTTAATATTGTTGATGACTATATCCTTCTGACCGACATCAGCCACTTCGAAATTTGCAGTAAAAAACCATGTGCTATTTTTACGTGGGAGTGCCACGCTGCAGTTACATAATTGTTTCTTATATTTACGTGAACACTACACAAATAAATGAAACTATATTTTACGAATTTTATCGCGTATATTCAGTTATTTTATATTCCCGACGTTTTGATTACCTTACAGCACTCATGGCAAGACGAATAGGTCGGTTCGACCGGGGTAGGACTACGTTCTCACTGAATACTAGCTAAAAATTAGTGAATATGTCAGTTCTCAGGAGTGACAACGCATCTACATTGCACTGCATTTGGTTTAGTAATAAAATATTATCAAATCGTCATCGTCATCATTATTATCAGGTTTACAACGGTATTTTTTATTATTTTAACTTCTTATCAGAAGATTCTGCTGCCCATCTCCTGTTTAATTTCCCTCTGTCGCCTCTTACGACACCCACGTGATAATAGAATAATAAATATAGGGTTGTCGATTCCCTTAGGCTGTCACTAATCTCATCTAATACCGGCTGGATATTCACACACAGAACCTTATACATGAAATCAAAAGGACTAGTCTTTGATAACGTTATCGCAAGTCACGCGGCATTATTCTACATGAGTTTCTTAGATATCAGTATATAGCTGGGGAGGTCACGAGCGTTGAGATTTCTAAAGGAACGGTATCCTTAATTGGTGACAAGAGAGTTGAATAAATGACTTAATGTATGAAATATTGTACAGCAATAAGTAAGAAGAACATGGCGGCCATATTTATTATATTCTGATATCATTATATAATATCGTTAGATGTAAAATGCATAACTTTCTGTTACAATACGATTAATGCGAATTAGTTCCGTATCACATAAAACATAATTAAGGCCGTATTGTGTTACGTTGTTTAGGTACGAAAAAGTAACCTCACTATTGGCGAGTAAAAAGTACCGAAGCGGGGAGAATTTAAAACAAGCAGCCTACGTCCAACCTCGAAAATGTCTCCGTTGGTAAACTCCGACTTACACAGAGACTGTCAACTTCCGACGATCTCTGAGTATTTCAAGGAAATGTCTCGGCGCTATTTCTAGAGAGCCGAGACACTTCCCAACCCGCTAGTGGTAAACGCAGCCACATATGCTCCGACTCTGAACCTCCGTTCTCCGTCTCTCGTTTCCGACTCTCCGTTCTAATCGAACCCCCCGTTCCGCGATACCGACGACAGAAATATCGCCGGCCATTCACACATAAACACTACACACTCACCTAGTGCCACAAACACAGTTAGGACAACAACGGATGGGACGCAGCGAGTCCGCAGACGGGCGCGCCGCACACCCCTCCTCACCGCGTACACACCGTACACCCGCGTCCCTGGGCGCTTCTCACCGCCCAGATTATCGAACAGAACAGAAACAGAAACAGAAACAGAAACTTTTTTATTCAATATAGATTATAAATAATACTTATTGAAAGTCACTCTTTGCCTAATTACCACTGGTTCGAAAAAAACCTCTGTCCTGGGAAGAACCAGCAAGAAACCCAGCGGGACTTTTTTAAATAACAGCTTACAATCATGTATGTTACACAATTAACCACACAAAACAAATTAGAAACAGCCTGGCAGCGAACACCTCATTCCAGGGTTATCATCCATAAATTCCTTAACATTATAATAACCTTTTATACAAACTATGTTTAATAAAGTTTTGAATTTTGAGCAGGTCGAATTTTGTATATTTTCTGGGATTTTGTTGTAAAGCGTATACATCGCCCCAAGAATGAATTACTGACTCAGAGTCGAGTAACTGGTACTACTAGCTTGTGTTTGTTCCTAGTATTTACAGAATAAATATCACTTATTTTGTATAACTACTTTTATTTTTAGCACGTACATTTTCATAAATGTATTGAGAGGCCAAATATATATTCCTTAAATTTTTGTCTGAGCGACTCTTTAGGTTTTAAATCATAGATTGCTCTTATGGCCCGCTTCTGTAAAACAAATATAATTTCAGTGTCAGTTGCGTGTCCCCATAGCAAAATACATTATAGCTATGGAAATAGCTAAAGTAAACAAGTCTAGCTGTTTCACATTGGTAAGATTTCTAATCTTTTACAGCATATGCTGCAGAACTAAGTCTGCTTAACTTTGATATATGGGGCTCCATTGAAGCTTCGCGTCTAGTGTTATTCCAAGAAAAATGGTGGTATCGACAAGACTCAGTTCCTCCTCATTTAAAATTACATTAGTATTTAATTGTCTGACATTTGGAGTCATGAACTCATACATTTCGTTTTAGTGCTATTTAAATGCAAGTTATTAACATTAAACCAATTTACTAATTTAGATATAGTATTTACTTCGTCATATTTTAATAATTGTCGTTTTAATTTGAAAATTAATGAAGTGTCATCAGCAAATAATACTATATTATGGTTATCCTACTATGTAAGGTAAGTCATTAATATATACAAGAAACAGAAAGGGCCGAGAATTGAGCCTTGAGGCACGCCCATTTGTACTATCGACCCGGAAGAGCTCATACTATTAATGACAACTTTTTGAGTTCTGTTACTTAAATATGAAACAATTAATTTAAGAGCATTACTTACACTGTAGTGTTGTAGTTTCGATTAATGTTTCATGGTGAACACAATCGAAGGCCTTGATAGGTCACAGAATATACCCAAAGCATCCTGTGAATTCTCCCATGCATTGAAAATATATTTAATCAGCTCAACTCCAGCATCAATTGTCGAGCGACCCCTTGTGAAACCGAATTGATTTTTATGAAGTAAATTATTAACATTAAAAAAAATTAACATTTGATCAAGAATAATTTTTTCAAAAATTTTACTTAGTGTTGGTAGTACAGAAATGGGTCTAAAATTGGCGGGGTCTAATGTACTACCAGATTTAAATAAAGGTATTACTTTACTATGCTTCATCAAATCAGGAAACACATACATTCGATACTAGTATTAAAAATAATAGCTAGTTGAGGCGCGATTATATCGATTATAGACGCAATAACTTTAACGGAAAGGCCCCACAGATCCGCAGTTTTCTTAACATCAATAGTTTTAAATATTTTACAATATCTTTTGATGATATTTTATGAAATGTAAAATTTTTGTACACGCATTTACATTTTGTTTAAGCAATGATTCGGCGACGGCAGGAGAAGAATTCAGTGACATAGTGGTTAAGATCGGAATATCCGTAAAATACTTTCAAAACCATTGCAACATCCTGATCTGATTCCGTTAATTTGTTGTTAATACTCAACCGGTAGTTTGAATTGCGAGAGTTGACCTTACCAGTTTCACTATTAATTATACTCCACGTCATTTTAATTTTATTAGAAGCCGTCTTAATTTTGTTGCTCAAATGCAAAGACTTGGCTTTGGAGCACACTCCTTAAATATTTTTGAATATTTTAACATATTCCTAAATTGACGCTAGGTT
>JAGSMP010001812.1:0-36533 GCA_029286625.1 Parnassius orleans | reverse complement strand
AAACCATTGCAACATCCTGATCTGATTCCGTTAATTTGTTGTTAATACTCAACCGGTAGTTTGAATTGCGAGAGTTGACCTTACCAGTTTCACTATTAATTATACTCCACGTCATTTTAATTTTATTAGAAGCCGTCTTAATTTTGTTGCTCAAATGCAAAGACTTGGCTTTGGAGCACACTCCTTAAATATTTTTGAATATTTTAACATATTCCTAAATTGACGCTAGGTTATATGACCTTTCATTGGCTGTGGAGCACACTCTTCCAAACATTTTAGAATAATTTTTGATATATTCTCTAAAAGTATGGGAAACATTATATGATCTTTCATGGTAAAGTTCATATAATCTTCGTCTGCTCTTATGAATTCCTACTGTCGCCCACTCGTTAAATGCCTTGCGACGGTTTCTAGATAATGTATTAGAAGTAAGTGTTTTATTAAATTCATTGCTTATAAGGGTAAATAGGAAAAAGGGGGTGGGATAAAAAGAAAAGAAAAGAGGATCGTCGGAGTGTTTCTGATCTATCTGTTTTCTATTGAACCAGACCAAATAATAAGCGGCAACCACGTGAAGGAAGAACTCCTTAGACTTGCCCTGGAGATCATTACGACCTGCGCTCTCCCCAAGAGCTATTCGCCAAACTGCTCACCAGAGAGGAGAGCAGAATAGGTGTTAATCTAGTCCTACTAATAAAGTAAAAATCTAAGAATTAGGAGTAGATTAACCCCCGCCATAATTTACCACAATAGGAATCGCACGTAAGAGCGAAGATAAAAGAAGTAAACAACACAGCCTTATGAAGTTTTTTCTGTAAGTTTTTTCGGGATATAAAGCCGTCAACTCTTGACGTAGATTATCCCAGGACCAACCCTCTGTGGGGTCCCTGGACTTAAACCATAAAAGGTCAGACCTACTCAGGGCCTTACCTGCCTTGGCAACACTTGTTAAGCTGCCCCAACCAAATTCATTGGCGAGGGAATCGAGAATCCTGTACCACGACTCCGCTCCTGGGTCACTCGTAGTGGGGTCAAAAATCGGCAGGGCAACGTCGTCATCTTCACACCGAGTGCTGGAGACAGCATATTTAATCGCCGTAACAAGTTCTTGCAGTGCAGGTAGATCCATTCTGAAATAATAATTATTTTAAATTATTTATACCTAGATACTACGTCTTAACAAACATTTTTTTGTTAATTAAGTAGCAGTAATTTATATTTGATTTTAAAACCGTTAATTACTGTTGTAAGGCTACGTCAGGGAGGCGGCAGGTTGTTCCAACACTTTGTTGCATTGTATTTAAAACTTCGTCTGAATGAAGTGGAGCGGCTAAAAGGATATACTAATTTTTGATCTGAGATTATATGTATTATTGTGATCTTTGGCCCAGTCAAGCTTATTCTAAAGATATACTGGTTCTTTGATTTTTACTATACCAAACAAAACTGTAGTCAGAATCATACATTTTGTTTATTTTCGGATTTAGAACTATTATGTTACGCACAGACCACATAAACAGAAACAGAAACAGAAACAGAAACAGAAACTTTTTTATTCAATATAGATTATAAATAATACTTATTGAAAGTCACTCTTTTGTTTAATTACCACTGGTTCGAAAAAAAACCTCTGTCCTGGGAAGAACCAGCAAGAAACCCAGCGGGACTTTTTTTTTTAAATAACAGCTTACAATCATGTATGTTACAAAATTAACAACACAAAACAAATTAGAAATAGCTTGGTAGCAAACACCTCCATCTCCAACCAATATTAAGGAATTTATGGGTTATTATCATCCATAAATTCCTTAATATTATAATAACCCTTTTTATACAAACTATGTTTAATAAAGTTTTGAATTTTGAGCAGGTCGAATTTTGTATATTTTCTGGGATTTTGTTGTAAAAGCGTATGCATCGCCCCAAGAATGAATTACTGACTCGGTGGAGTCGAGTAACTGGTATTACTAGCTTGTGTTTGTTCCTAGTATTTACAGAATGAATATCACTTATTTTTGTATAACTACTTTTATTTTTGTGTACGTACATTACATTTTCATAAATGTATTGAGAGGCCAAAGTTAATATATTAATTTCCTTCAATTTTTGTCTGAGCGACTTTTTAGGTTTTAAATCATAGATTGCTCTTATGGCCCTTTTCTGTAAAACAAATATAATTTCAGTGTCAGTTGCGTGTCCCCATAGCAAAATACCATACGACATTATGCTATGGAAATAGCTAAAGTAAACAAGTCTAGCTGTTTCCACACTGGTAAGATTTCTAATCTTTTTTACAGCATATGCTGCAGAACTAAGTCTGCTTGCTAACTTTGATATATGGGGGCTCCATTGAAGCTTCGTGTCTAGTGTTATTCCAAGAAAAATTGTGGTATCGACAAGACTCAGTTCCTCCCATTTAAAATTAAATTAGTATTTAATTGTCTGACATTTGGAGTCATGAACTTCATACATTTCGTTTTAATGCTATTTAAATGCAAGTTATTAAGATTAAACAAATTTACTAATTTATATATAGCATTATTTACTTCGTCATATTTTAATAATTGTCGTTTTAATTTGAAAATTAATGAAGTGTCATCAGCAAATAATACTATATTATGGTTATCCCCTACTATGTAAGGTAAGTCATTAATATATACAAGAAACAGAAAGGGGCCGAGAATTGAGCCTTGAGGCACGCCCATTTGTACTATCGACCCGGAAGAGCTCATACTATTAATGACAACTTTTTGAGTTCTGTTACTTAAATATGAAACAATTAATTTAAGAGCATTACTTCTTACACCGTAGTGTTGTAGTTTCCTGATTAATGTTTCATGGTGAACACAATCGAAGGCCTTGAATAGGTCACAGAATATACCCAAAGCATCCTGTGAATTCTCCCATGCATTGAAAATATATTTAATCAGCTCAACACCAGCATCAGTTGTCTAGCGACCCCTTGTGAAACCGAATTGATTTTTATGAAGAGATATGCGATTCAGGTCGCCGTTAATTCTCACCAGCATTGGTGAAAATTAACGCCGACCTGAACATATTGTTGTGCTGATATTTGTATCGCAGGGCTCAAAAGAAATATATACCTGTATGTCGTTTGCATCAATGTGGAACTTACAATGCTCTATATAATTAACAATATCCGCGCTGTAAGGTATAAAAAGCAGTGCTCCTAAAATAGAAACCTGCGTTTCTTTTTAATTCGTCTTGCTGGGAACGGTTCTTATAATAGCTGTCGTAAATAATAACCACCTAATAGCATTTCTACTTAATCCATAGAAAATGATAATTTAGAAAGTATTAAGGAAACATTAATGGTTTCGAATGCGCGTGAGAAATACAGCAATGTCAAAATAGTGCCCCCTCCGTTGACCTGCTCTGTCAGTATGTCATCTACTATCTGAATCAAAGCGGTTGTAGTGCTGCACTGTTTTCCGAAACCCGATTGCAGCCTCTGCAGTATATTATTGGTCTCAAGATATTCAGTTAATTGCTTACATGCTACCTTTTCTATTACTTTAGATAAGTACGGTAGGATGTTGATGGGCCGAAAGTCAGACATTCAAACAGGGTTACAAACTTTGGATATAGGTATAACAAGGGATTGCTGCCATACATTAGTATAGGTATTTGTTTCGAAAGATTTATTGATTATTGATGTTATTACTTCAAGACCATCTGGAAGTAACAGTTTTATCATATCTAGTGATACCCCATCGCAACCGATTGCATTAGTCTGTAATGACCTCAAAATATCTGCAACTTCAGATTCTGAGATTGCTTTAAATTGAAATGAAACACCAGAAGAACGATGAAATTCAAAGTAAGTGAGGAGAGATATAGCTACATTACTTTCTCCGCGGACATTGAGAAAATGATCGTACAAAGCATTTGGATCATTGAAATGAGCTGGCAGAGAATTATTTTTGCTTTTTATTTGCACATGTTGCTTAATATGCTTCCACATAACTTTTAGTTGATTCATTTTTGAGTCGATGAAAAATGTAAATACGCCTTTTTTCTGACACAAGAGCACTTTTAACTATTGATTTTTAGCTCTTTATAATACTCATTGTGAGAGTCGAGTTTTGTCTTACGAGCCCTAACCTGCACTTCATCACGCGTCTTCATCATACACTTCATGTTATATGTTAACCAAGGACAATTTTTTTTTGAAAGTGATTTTCATTGGTGCATTTTTATCAACAATATTTATTACTGTTTTGTTAAAAATACCCACTATATCATTTTCATCATTAAGAAACAGTGCACAATTAGTAGAATAGCATAGAATAGAATAGAATAGAATCATTTTTATTCAATATAGATTACAGTAATCAGTAATACTTATAGAATGTAATTTTTTACTTTCACCACTGGTTCTGAAAAAACCTCTGTCCTGGGAAGAACCAGTAAGAAAGCCAGCGGGACTTTTTTAAAGCACAATTTACAATATAATATTTTATAAAATTGTTATGAAAACATTTAGAAACAGCATGGTAGCGATTACCTCCTTCCCAGGGATTATTATCAATCATTTACTCTTTAGTAGTATAATAACCCTTACTAGACAATATCTTAAATAATAACGAGATCATAGAGAGAAAGAAAAAAATATTTATTCCTATTTCCTATTTCCTACTGAATCACTAAAAAACTCCTGCAACGAGTAATGACATATTTTCGTTAAATATCTACCTTTTTGAACTTACATAATATATATTATAATTTCATTTTTGAACTTTTTTATGCTTTTAGTGTTTCTGATACATTCTGGAATTTTATTATTTTTTTTGACATTGCATAGGTTGTTTACGATTTGTTATTTTGATGTAGCTGTGGTAATTTTATTTGTGATCTTAAATTTTTAGGCCGGAAACATTGAGGGAACCAGTCGATATTATTTCTAACCAGTGAGCTTATTTCAGATATATCTAAGAAACATACCATATAACATAATAAGTTAGCAAGCACGTTAGGTTGGCATTTTAAAAAATGCACTAATACATGACTTAAACCCACAACATATAAATAGCCTTTTTAATTCCACGGTTCAATATAGACGTTTCCAAGAAAACAACATCATGAACAACACACATACAATAGACATGCTCTTCTTGCATAATATGTTAAGTTCTGAAATGAAAATTTTACATGTATTTCTTTTTATACATGTAAAGTTTTTATTTCAGATTGAAAATAAATAAAACACATCATTAACAAATACAATATTACTTTATTTATTTTCTATATCTGCCAATGACGCATATTAAATTACGTGTTTTAGCGGGTCTAATTCATCACAACAAAGGAAACGTAAATTTTCTATGTATTTTGTTACAAATCCAATGACCGTTTCACCGCACTTTTTGCAATATTATGATATTTATTTATTTATATAACTTCATGTATACAGTAATATATAGGCGGTCTTTATATCATTTGAGACATTCTCAACCAGTCTACCTTGAGGTAGTGTAGAGATAAAAAGAGGTATGTGTAAAAATTGTTAAAGTAAAATAAATAGGGTAAACGTATCTATATATTATATGTATATAAGCAAATGGATAAAATAATTTAATATATAAAATGAATGCATATATATATGACACATATTTTATACGTAAAAAATGATAAATAGTGTACACAATGATAATTTTATTCTTGACTTTAACGTAAAACTGAACTGAACGTACATAGCCCTCCTGATTTCAAAAGGAAGAACATTCCAAAAAAGAACATATTGAATAAAACTACTTTTACGGATTCTATCGCGTTGAATTAACTTATTTTTATTAAATTCCCAACGTTTCGGGTGCTTTACAGCGCCCATGGTCACGGGGGACAGCGGGACAGTGAAACCATGGTCACTTTTGATGTTTAGTCTCTATTTACATGCTTACCTGTTGAAGACTGCATCTCAATTGTAACTAGGAAACTAGAGGAAAATAACATGCCAGCAGAATTTGCAGTATTACTCAAACATTGCCTTACATCGGGCCATCTATTTTGGAAGGAAGAGTTTTACAAGCAAATAGATGGTGTTTCGATGGGCTCACCGGTATCTCCCATTGTCGCCGATGTATTCATGGAGGACTTTGAGGAGAAAGCCCTGCTTACTGTACCTGTAACTCCAAGGTTCTACAAGCGGTACATAGACCAAACTTTCACAATTTTACCATCAGATAAAGTAACTGCAATTTTAGAACATCTTATTTCCATAAACTCTAAAATTCAATTTACTATGGAGTTCAACATCATCATCATTATTACAGCCCTTCACAAGTCCACTGCTGAACATAGGCCTCCCCCAAGGAATGCCACAAAGCACGGTCCTTAGCAACCTGCATCCATCCACTTACCAGGTCGTCACTTCATCTAGTGGGGGTTCGCCCTACACTTCGCCTACCGGTACGAGGCTGCCACTCGAGAACCTTTTTTCCCCATCGGTTGTCGGTTCTTCGAGCTATATGGACGGCCCATTGCCACTTCAGCTTACTAATCCGTTGGGCTATGTCGGTTACTCTGGTTCTACTGCGGATATCCTCATTTCTAAGTTAATCACGCAGAGAAACTCCGAGCATAGCCCTCTCCATAACTCGCTGAGCGACCTTGAACGTCCTCATACGGCCAGCAGTGAAGGACCACGTCTCAGATCCATAAGTCATCACTAGCAACACGAACTGGTTGTACAATCTAGTTTTCAGGTTTTGGGTATACCTGACGAGAAGATGTGTCGTAATTTCCCGAACGCTGCCCAGCCGAGTTGAATCCGTCGATTGACCTCTCGGTCGAAATCGGACTTACCTAGTCGGACTATTTGTCCCAGATAAACATACTCGTCAACAACTTCGAGCTTAGTGCTCCCAACAACTACTGGCATAGGTGTGACATGGACATTAAACATGATCTTTGTTTTGTCCATGTTCATCGTAAGACCTATCCGTTGGGAGACACTATTGAGGTCATTGAGCATAGTGTTTAGGTCCTCCAGCGATTCTGCCATAAGGACTATGTTGTCGGCAAATCGAAGGTGAGTGATGTACTCGCCATTGACGTTAATACCGTATCCTTTCCAGTGCAGTAGCTTGAAAACGTCTTCCAATGCAGCGGTGAAGAGTTTCGGGGAAATAACGTCACCCAGTCTTACACCTCTCTGCAGTTGGATAGGTTTCGTAGGTACTCTGGTTCTGTACTCGGATAGCCATCGTAGCCCTACTGTACATACACTTCAGCACTTGGCACCGCTGAAGGGATTGTAGCACCGCGCAAATTTCGACGGAATCAAAGGCTTTCTCATAGTCCACATACGCAAGGCAAAGTGGCAGATTGTACTCTTCTGTCTTCTATACAATTTGCCGAAGGGTGTGTATGTGGTCCATGGTACTAAAGCCTCTTCGGAAACCGGCTTTTTCGGGAGACTGGAAGTCGTCGAGTCTGCGTGCGAGACGATTTGTAATGTTTTCAGTGGTGGTTTCGATTTTCTTTAGTGGTAGAGCCACGCGGCAGCTTTTGCTGTCGCATGGATGGGCCGGCTCAAACCGGAGTGGTACCACGACCTCACAGAATACCAGCGTGAAGTAGAGGTTTACTTCTGCCTTTCGCCTGGTGAGTGCAGGTGGCCGGAGGCCAATCCCCCCCCCCCCAATCAACATGGTAGTGGAATTAAACAGAAGACTACTCCAGGAGGGTACCAGCATCCCTGGAGAATCCCTCGCTGAGCATCCACGCCCATGCTACCCTACTTTTTTGAGCGTGGGTGCTCAGGCTGCCCCGCGTATTCTGGGGGCGAAATTCCGCTCAAGACAAAACCTGCTCGGGGCAAGCGGAGCAAAAAGACAAAGGCAACCCCTGCTACGCTTTCCGTGGATTTCTACAATATCAGGGGACTTCATTCAAACCTTAACGCCGTCACTACCATCTGGAGACGGCAAAACCGGCCTTGCTCTTTCTAACCGAGACACAGGTGTCCTCTCCGGCTGATACTTCGTATCTCTACTGCCCGGGGTACAAATTGGAACACTACTTTGGGCCCCCGGGCTGGAGTTTGCGTGTACGTCAGAGAGGACATCTGTTTTCGACGCCTCGGCAGTCTTGAAGGTACGGACCTGTCCATCCTATGGCTGCGCGTAGACAGCGACGACCATCCCCGCGTCTACGGGTGCCTCTATAGGTCCCATAGCGGTAATGCCGACACAGACCGACTCATCGACCACGTCCAAATGGCTGCAGATTCCGTGCTAAAACAGGTCCCTTCCGCAGAGATCGTGATACTCGGTGATTTTACCGCCCACCACGCTAAATGGCTTGGTTCCCGTTTAATCGATCATGCGGGTAGATCTGTTTATGACTTTGCCTTGGCATATGGTCTGACAGAACTGGTTACTTCGCCTACGCGGATACCAGATGTGGAGGACCATGTAACTTCCCTGTTGGACCTTCTGCTGACCTCTCATCCGGACGGATATCAGGTCTCCGTCGATGCCCCTCTTGGCTTTTCGAACCATTGTCTGATCCAGAGTACGGTGCCACTCACGCTCCCATCGCAATTGCGATCTGCAGGTCAGCCGATTGGGATGGGATGCGGTCTTTTTTTGCATCCTACCCTTAGGGGCGGGTTTGCTTCTCGCCGGATGATCCCAACGTTGTTGCTGATTCTATCGCTGATGTGGTACTTCAGGGAATGGAATTATTTATTCCATCATCTGTGTTGCCTATCGGAGGCAGAACTCAGCCATGGTTTGGTCGCTCCTATAAAATTGCATCACGCTATAAGCAGGAGTGCTACCGGGCCTGGGCTGACGCATCAACGTCCCGGGATGTAAACACCAGTGCACTTAAAAAGAAGTATAATTCAGCCTCCAGGTCCTTCAAAGTGTCATTGCCAAGGCAAAGTCAGAGCACATCGGCAGAATTGGCGAGAAACAAGTTCGCCTCTCTTCGGGAATACGTGCATTCTGGTCTCTCGCCAAGGCTGTCCATGGGAACTTCTGTCAGCCATCTCTGCCATCTCTGCACAGGGTGGACGGCCCATGACGCAAAGGATAAAGCCGATCTGCTAGGCTCTCTTTTTGCTTCCAACTCGACTCTTGATGACGGGGAAACACACCGCCTACCATCCCGCGGTGTGAGTGCTCCATGCGGGAAGTGCTGTTTACACAGCGCTCGGTGCGTAAAGCACTTCTCTCCCTGGACGTCAAGTCGAGTGGGCCCCAGTGCCAGCCCCTTCCACTTGACCGCATCCAGCACAGAGCGGTTCGAATCGTCGACGACCGAGTTCTTTTCGATCGGCTGGACTCACTGGCACTGCATAGAGATGTTGCATCTCTTTGCGTATTTTATCGCATCTATTACGGGGAGTGCTCTGAGGAATTGTTCGGATTAATTCCAGCCGCTCAATTTCACCATCGCACATCGCGACAGAATTCGAGATACCATCCATACCATCTGGATGATTGGCGGTCCACCACTGTGCGATTTAGAAGAAGTTTTCTTCCTCGCACAACTTCCTTGTGGAATCGAATACCACTAGCGATTTTTCCGGACCCATACGACTTAGGGACCTTCAAGAAAAGAGCCTACTCCTTCTTAAAAGGCCGGCAACGCATCTGCAATTCCCCTGGTGTTGCAGTTGTTCAGTTGGTTCGGTGTTGCAGTTGGGCGGCGGTATTCACTTACCATCAGGTGAGCCGCATGCTCGTTTGCCCCCTCTCCTATAAAAAAAAATCTCTCGAAAGCAGCACGTAGACGCGGCTCAGAAGGGAAAAAGGTCTGTAGTTTTTCAAGAGAGCGTTGTCGCCTTTCTTGAAGAACAAGATCACCGCAGTTCTGCTCCACGCCTCCGGAGTAGTGCTACCATGGAGGACGGAATTAAAGAGCTTCTGAAGGACTTCAAGTACCGGTTTTCTACCCGCTTTCAGAAGCTCCGCTGTAATTCCATCCTCGCCCGGAGACTTGCCGTTTTTAAGGTGCTGGAATGCCATTCTAATCTCGCTCAGACTGACGTCCGGGATATCATCGGAATAGTGTCGGATAAGACTCGCTCTTGGATCGTTACTCACACTTTCGTGTTGCTCCAATGATGACGTGAACAGCTGCCCATAGAACCTCTCAATCTCACTCAAAATCTCAGGTGTCGCGGAAACGATCTTCAGGACTCGGTCTTCAGCTTTGACAGTTAACTCTTTCTGGCAGACAGATCTCTGGCAAAGACTTTGGAGCCTTGGTTCCGCTCGATCGCTTTTTCAATACAAGCTGTATTGTAGATGATTAAGTCCCGCCGCATGCATTTGGAGATCTGTCTATTCAGTTGCCTGTATGCTCTCAAATCTCTTGAAGACTGCAGCTTCATTTCCCGTCTAACAGCCATGAGATTAAGAGTGTGATCGGAGAGTTTTTGTGTTTTTATCGTCAACTTCACTGCAGTCTTCTAGGCACTGAAAACCGTTTTGTTACTCGAGCTGAAAGGTTTCAGGACTTTGGATTAGTGCACGAGGGGGACGGAGCGTTGACTTCATTAAACGAGACCTCTCCAACTTAACGTTTAGGTTCAGTGTCCCTCTAACCATTCGGTGATCGCTGCCAGTTTTCACCCTTGCGATCACTGAGACATCACTGAACAGTTGTCGTCTGGTCGTCATAATGAAGTCAATCTCATTTTTTGTTGAACCGCAAGGGCTCGAGCAGGTTCACTTCCTGTGCGGCCGCTTCTGGAAGAAAGAGTTCATCATAAAGAGTCCCTCTTTCTCCATGAAGTCGGCCAGCTGCTGGCCCCTTGGGTTCCGTTACCCTATTCTAAATTTCCCTACCTTCAGCTCACCGTTCTCTCTTATGCCTAGTTTTTCAATGAAGTCTTCCATTAACACCGTATAGTGGGTTTTGGAGGAATGCATGGCTTTAGAGATATCCTCCTACATTTCCTCCACCACCTCATCGGGATGTGCCAAGGTTGGTGGGTAAACCTGTATGACCTTCAACGAATACCGTTTGGTGATTCTGAGTATAAGGTATGCATCCTTCGTCGACACACTCACAATCTTTACAACGTTGTTAACGAGAGACTTGTGGACGAAAAATCCGACACCTCCTTGGGACAGATGGTCGCCCTTCCGGTGATAGAACAAGTTACCGGATTAGAGGATTACCGTGTCCTCCCCCTCTCTTCGGATCTCGGATAATCCTATTATATGCCAGCATAACTTGTCTATCTCTTCTTCCAGCTCCAAGATCTTCTCGTCAGTCCTCATTGTGCGTACGTTGTATGTTGCCATATATGGAGTTAGAGGCAAATAATTATTTAGCTTTCCTAGATGTCTTAGTCATCCGAAATCCTAACAACACCATAGGTCACATTGTGTATAGAAAAAAGACCCATACGAACTGATATTTAAATGGTGACTCCCACCATCATCATTCACAGTTAGCTACCGTGGGCAAATCTTTGTTACAGAGAGCACGAGGGATCTGTGACAGTTAATACCTGGCCGCCGAGCTTCAGCACGTCAAGCAGGTTCTGCACGACAAGAAACTTCGGGTCCCGGGCCTACGTCACAGTGACCGAGTGAAGCCAGCCACAGTCGAGCGTGTGCCTGCTGTACAACCATATGTCAGACGTGTCACAGACAAGATTGGCAACATCTTGAAGCGAGCTTCTATTACAACATTCTACAAGCCGCCGAAGAAGATTAGTCAGTTCTTACCATCCGTCAAGTGCAATAGCCCTCTACAAGATGCAAGCTTGATTGTGAATGTGGTCTCTCATATATAAGACAAACAAAACGATCTATCAAAACCCGCGTGAAAGAACACATAGCTGACGTGAAACACCAACGTTCCGGGAAGTCTGCAGTTTGTGATCATATCCTAGACTGCCCCCGCCATTATATTAGATTTGATAAATCACAAATTCTCGCGAAAGAACATCGATTTCTGCCAAGGATGATACGTGAGGCTATTGAAATTCAAAACATCCTAATTTCAATAGAGAGGGAGGCTGGGTACTACCCAGGTGGTTCGTGGTGGTGCTTGGGATCCTGTAATTAATAAAATTAAAACTAAACCCAAGCATACCACTGCAAGACTTCAAGACACAGCAAGTTCATTCTGCGTAGATCGGACCAAAACTAATAATTAAAAAAGCTGAAGGTAGGTACTCCAGGTTAACTCTGACATCGGGAGGTCAATCACCTCAGACCCCGTGACCATGAGTGCTGTAATGCACGAATTTAATAAAAATAAGTTAATTAAACGCGATAGAATCCGTAAAAGTAGTGTTATCAATGTGTAGTGTTCGCGTAAATATTAGAAATCATTAAGAACGTATTGGACAAAGAAGAATATTTGGATAAAGTCAGTGCTATAAGGTAGGCTCTGAAGCAGAAGGTTATTTGTAGAAGAGAGAACTGTAACATGGTTGCAAAAGCAAAGGTTTTTATAAATAAAAGGGGGCAAACGGTCACGCAGCTCAAGTGACTGCTGCCACCCATGAATTACTGCCACACCATGGTAATTGCAGGTGCGTTGCCGGTCTTTAGGCCGGCAACGCACCTGCGATTCACGGTCGTCTTGCAATACACGGTCGTACTGAAAACATAGTATGTGTCGATTTGGAATTACATTCATTACACGATAGTGATTTTTATGGGCCTAATTAAACTTTACATAATATTTTTAACATATTTGTGTATATTATGAATATACAATAAAATAAAATGGATTGATATTTCTCACCAAACAACTCATTTTAAGTTATCTAATTTCCTGTATTTAAGTCTTATGTTAAAAATATATCTATTCATAAGGAGTCCTTCCGTAAGTTACACCCTCTTGCCTATTTCTGCTGCCAAATAACAGTGCTTGCACTGCTGTGTTCCAATATGGAGAGCATAGCAAGCCCTACATTTAGGCTCTGAAACATTTCAAATTAGTCCTTAAAGAGGTCCTTTGGTTTACCATCGACTAAATTCAAAGTTCTCTTCAGTTTAATTATAAAAATATTTGAAATTTGAAAAAATTGTAAAGAACTTCAAAATAATGTATTAAGCATTTCCTCGAAGTTAAACTGTTGTCGAGGTATTTCATTACAACTTTTCATTCAAGATGACGGCTCGCGGGTACCATTCCAGAGGTCAAACATTAACTCAGAATCATTTTCTGTCCTCTTTTGTATTTCCACATAAAATTAACGTTCTTTTTTAAATCTTTATAATACTTGAGTGATTGAAATGTTAAAAATTTAATTTACGAAAGTGAAAACTTTGTCTCTGATCTTTTGTTTAATATAATATATTATTATTTCAGTTGCAAAACATCCGGTTGCAAAACTAAGACCAAAAGCAAGAATATGCCAAGGAACAATAAGACGAGCCCGAAATTGTGTTTCAGGAAAATGTTGTTTTTTGGCATCTTCATCTGACAAATCTCTCAGATGCTTTGCAAACAAACCACTCTCCATAATATGAAAAAGTTGCAATTGTAATTGCCTTAGCATAGGGAATCCTTTGTAAAAGTATATGGCAGATATAATCTTGCTAATTGGTTCTTTAAACACATAAAGTGTAGGATTTCCATATTCGTCAATGAAGGTTTGCTTATATTGATTATAAAAAGGATAATAAATTATAGTATACTTGTTATGGACTTGACTGACTGTTGTAATGCTCTGCAACATAGTTTCACATTCTTTACGGCTTCCCCCTTCTAACTCGTGTCCCGATGTGGCTTTAAAATGCTTGTTCACAAGAGAGCTTATACATGGCTTTATATCATAGATAGCGAGATCATTCTCGTTAGAAATTTGATATTCATAGCTAGGGTGTGTTGTAAGACTCGACAGATTTGATTGGTAATGTATGTTAATTAAATAAGCAAAAACAATCCAAATAAACATGAAATACCTATACTTTAGCTTATTACCCAATGTAGCACCGTGTTGTAAAAGAACGTCCCACATAACTAATATTGTTCCACATTTGTCTTTTATATGAAATATCACAACAAAAACCACAAAAAATAATAAGAATGCTACGCCTAATAATATCCAAACCACTGCATCAAACTCTATATAAGTATTTTTCAAATTCGATACTAAGCCTGCTTTCTTGACTAAGATTATGAGTCCGTCGTAGTTAGTATGGTGTCCATATAAGTAGCTAAAAGCTTCTACTCTTTTAGGCCTCAAAATCAATCCTCCTATCATTATGTCAGCATCACCTTTCTGAATGGATCTCATAGGACCAATGGCTATCATATCATCGCCTATAATAGAACCTTCTTCAGGATTAAATTGGTAGGTATATATAACTTTGAATTGTTCCAATTCGCTTAAAGTTTGCAAAACATATTGTTCTATTCCAATAAGTTTCTCTTTCTTCTGATCATTATTGGGATTTATATAGAATGGGGGCGAATCACAAAAAGCTACTTTAAATGTGCACTTTCTAAGTCCTGTTACAGGTTTGTAAAAAAATGATTTTGTTATGTTTGCTTCAAGACATTTCCCGTATGATATAGTCCTAGTGAAAACGATTCCACAACCATAGTTGTCAAATGGATTGTACGTGTAGACATTCGAATTACTTGCTCCATTTATTACCAAAACTTTAAAAACATGATAATGTAGAAGAATTTTAAATACATCATTTATTTCTGATAATTCGAGTTCTTCGAAAATGATCAGAAAATAGACATCTGGTTTCCAACCTTCCTCCATTGATAGGAACATAAATTTATCTTTGAAAACTCTTAAATTTTTAGCTGTTATCAAGTATCCTTCATTTTGATATACTACTTTCTTCTTTGTTGTTCGTGATATTACAGTCAAAAATTTCATTTCGTGAACTGCTTTAATTATTTCATTGTCAAAGTAATTAATATCGACGTATGTAACTTCTGATCCTTTGTGGAACCAATGTGTAATGATCCTTCGAATACACGATGATAAGTCCTCATTATGGTCTTGAATTAATATTTCTTGATTTCTACACAAAATTATGATAAGACTTAATAAGATCAAAACTTTAATTGATAACATAATTTACTAGCTCAATCAGTATTATGCTTGAGGCAATAAATTTAGGTACACGTACGTACACGTTGAATGGTTCGAAAACAAATGAAACGCAACATTTAAATTTTAGAAGGTTACAGACGTATTATTTTCAAATTGGTGTTACGTTACTTATCTTTAAAATTATGTGACTGTACTTGGGTGATTCTTCGAAAACAGTGTTTAGAGGTAATTTAACTGGTTTAATTTTTTTACAATTTTTAACAAATATAAATACAGATTTTTAACCATTTACTTAGTTTAATCATCAAATTTAAACTCAAACATTTATTGATAATGTACATAAGATATTATAAAATAATGTGAGACCAGTGCTATGGACCATGTTGGGCACGCAATTTAGGGGCAATGAGAGAGGAAGCGTATTTTACTACTTATGAGAATGTGATTGTAATTTATTTAAATAGAATTGTATTTAAATGAGTGATCATTTTGTATAACCTATAAATGTATTTATTATTTATGAAATATTCCTTTGTATTATAGTAACATTTATTAGTTAGGAATTGTTTGAATTTTTTTGTAAATACGATGTCACTATTTTCATTTTTGATACGCCGGGTAGTTTATTATATAATTTTATGGAAGAACTGAATGTACAAGAAGTGTTTAGTTTTAATCGGCAAGTTGGCAATACTAATTATTTTTATGTCTTAACTTGTACTTGCATGGTAAATCTTCACGTTTTGTATAAAATTGCTTTTTTTTTCGAACAAATTTACACATCTCCAATATATACAGGGTATTTTTGAAACGCTCCCGAAAACGAAGACAGACGACAGTACTAACTATATCTTTGATGATGGGTGAAATATAAAATCGATCCTGATGAAAAAAAAATCATCTTTTCACAACGTTTTATTAGCTTTATTCACGCTCCATCGTGTTAGTATAGTTAAATAAAATGTTAATTTCATTTAAAAAAATCATGAAATACTTAAAAATAAAACCAGCAGTGGAATTACTGAATTACAATCAGCTGACTAGGGGTCAATGTACGCGCGAACGCCGAATTCGCGCGGCCTGCAACTAGCGATGGTACCACAATACCTAATAATTTACAACACTTGCCTAAATACCTAACTTATCTACTTAACCTTTTGCCACTGTGCTTGTCTCTACGTAGCCACTTTAATTCGAATTCATAGGTTAAATAAACCAAATAACTGGTTCGATTCCCTGCTAATGAAAAAAATACTTAAATAAAATGTTAACAAGGATAGAATTATGCTTTTTTATCCATTGTGTAGGTATGTTTATTATTCTGATGTATTCAGTTATGTATCTTTTCAGATCAGTTCAGTACTAAGTTATTTAAAAATTAGGTATGAAACAGCTTACCGATCCTCCGTGGCCTTATGAGATTCTCCAAGGCACATTAGCATGTTGCCGTATTCACGAGCACTATAAACGTACCTACGCGTTAGGCATTATTAAAACAAAACAAAAAAACACAATAATTTAATAAACAAAACTACTGAACTTGAACTGTCGCTCGTGATAGTCAACATGGAACTGTCTCAAAAACTAAAATTATAGCCAAAACAAATGCGCACGGAGGTTACGTCCTTGAAGAATGTAAATTCCACAGCGCGAGGCGACACGAGGCAGCGTGTGTGTGAAAGGAAGGGTAGAGTGAGTAGTATACCTAATGCATTGTTTCGTACCGATCTAGATAACGAGTTCGAGCCCGCGAGGATATTTACCTATTGTCAGCTGATTTTCTTTTTAAGTTTCACTACTGGTTTTATGTTTAAGTATTTTCATGATTATTCGGGATCGAATTTCTTTGTGACCCATCATCATAGGTATCCTTAGTACTATCATCTGTCTTCGTTTTCGGGAGCATTTCACAAACACCCGGTATTAGCTGGGTAAGGTTAATATTTTATATTTAATAAAGAACGGCCTACAGCTATTCTTCTGATCTGATCTATATTTATGAGTCTGATCTACATTTGCTATAATCCGGATCTGTGCTGTTGCCCCAAAGAATGATGCCGTAATTCAGCCAAGTGTGCGCATATGCTTAGTAGGTTGTTATTGCCGTTTCTATGTTGGTAGTTTTTTAACCCTTAGTCACTACTCAAAATGTATTTTACACTGTCACTACTCAAGGGTCAGTTTGACCGTGTTATAAAACAATGTATATTTTTTGAACCATTACGAATTATGAAATAAAACACACTATTTAAGAAAAAGGGTTTGTAATGTAATAAAATGACTCAACATTAATTCTTTTCTGAACAGTTTGGACATACAATAATTGAGCAAGTGCTGCAATTTGATATTTTACATGAAAAACAAACGCTGTTTGTTTTGCGATCATTTTTATAAGGACAAATTACGTAGCGCTTCCTTTTAGATGCAACATTAAAGACAACTGGAACAGATCTCTCAGGCATGGGCAGTTTCAATGTCCTTCAAGTTATCATACGCTCGGGGAATCTTTTCGTTGCAAATTCGCTGTCAAGCGTAAGGTAAGCATAATTCCATGCCAAGCCCGCGTAGGAAGTTTGGCCGATTTACTACCTTTCCACTGACTGCATCGTATACGGCTTTACTATTAACGCCTGTTATATTGAGCTTTGCGAAAAACTTAATATTGGACAACGTATAATAACGTCTAGCAACTGAGAAGTTGGCACACTTTTGGTCTAAATCGTCAACCCCAACTTTTGTTTCATTTTAAAATGTGATCATCGCAGGTTTATTTTGTTGATCAGCAACTATCTCGCCATCGTGATGCATGCTCGAAATAAGAACCACAGCCTTACACTTTTTTGGAACATATGATGCCATTGTTATTTTAGCTGTAAAACCAAACAACGACGATTTTACATCTCTTGTTTTATGTGGTAAAACTCTCTTGGGATCTCTCTCTTGTTTGCTTTCACAGTCACCACGTATGTCAGTTTACGAGACCATAGTTCATCGACTATCTCAATGAATGAGAACCAATTGTCGCCAGTGATATTCCGATTCGATCCTTCGACTGGAGGTATCAAGCGGAGAATAACTTGAGCCGGTAAAAGCTTTTCATTTTTGGCTCTAGATCTGTCCGATGTTTTGCCGCAATAAACTTCTGCGTTTACCATAAATAATGAGTCTTAGCATCATTCAAAATAACTATCTTCAAACCGTATCTAGCAGGCTTTTTTGACATATACATGCGATAAGCACATCGCCCTCTAAATGGTGCTAACATCTCATCGACGATTAGTGTTGATCCAGGAGAATAGTTATTCTGACAACGAGATAACTATTCAGAGAAAATGTCGGATATAGCAGCTAACTTATTATCTTTCGCCCTTTCTCTTCTAGTGCTGGCATCGTCTAATCTCAAACAAGATAACAAAAATCTAAAACGACATAGAGACATTGTGCATCGAAAAATATCACGTCCAGTACCATCTGAAGCCCAAAGTGAAGATAAATTTTCGTGATTCGATTTATATAAGCCTACCAAATATAGCAGTCCTATGAAAGCGCGTAGTTCAGTAATATTTGTCAAGTTTATAAACGTTGGTCTCCATATAGTACGTGATGAATGAGCGCCTTTAAAACTTTTGTATTTGAGTTGAACTTCTTCAATCTTGCTATTTGTGTGTAGAACGATATTTTCTAGTATGTTTTAGTCGATAAAAAGTTCAAAAACATGGGCAAATGATGAATCTGGTCCTTAATTGACAGCTGGTCTTTTAGGTTTTCCCACGGATACAGATATAATGTTGTGAGCTGGAGGGCGACTTTGGGCTGGAGGTTGTTTTGCCCAGCGCATGCAGTTATTTTTCCTATAATAGTAGTTCTGCTGGTGGACTGTAGAAAATCCAAAAGAAGTATCGATAGCTTCTGCAGCAGATGAATCGGGTGGAGGACATCTCTTCGCCTATCTCCGCTTCAGTATCGGTCGAACTATCGTGCTCACTAAATATTTCTTCATCGCTAGAATCGATGTCACTACAGTCCGCATCAGTTAGTATACGAGACAAAGCGTTTTCTCTTTTATCAGCAGTTAAATGCGTGTGCAAAGGAGAAGCAGAGGTGGAGGGGCCAGGTATCGTGGAAATATCCACCTCATCAAAATCATCATCACCATGTAACAAAGCATTACCAATCTCTTCGTCCGTAAGCGCATTTCTACCACCCATACCTATGACAAACCAAAACCAAAATTAAACAAAAATTAAACAAAAAACGACGACAAAAACCTACACAATAAGTAACGATAAGTATTTTACACAAAAAAAATGTTAAACCAATATAACAAGTTATTCACTTACCGCCTGTCGTTGCTACTCATGGTCCCCGTGACACTGTCCTTGCCGTTTTGGTGCGAAACATGCACTGAGCCACTGAACACACCCACTGTGCGAAGCAGCGAGCGCCGTACTGAGAATACACGGGCGGGGGCCCGCGGTCGTTAAGGGTCTTTGCACGAAATCGGTGATTTTAAGGTTGGCAGGGTCTCCTAGACCTATGAGTAGGAACCAAGGGTTAATTTCGCGTAATGCATATGAGAAGCTCGAAAGTTTCGACCTCACTCTATAAACATACGCTTTCCAATCCAAGTGAGTGTCTATATGTAAACAGAGTAATTTAAATTCTTTCACAGATTCTAAAATTGTGCCATTTTAATCGAATTTTAAGTTTAATGCAGTTTTTTGATGGGGTTGAAAAGTTTATATTTTAGTTTTAGAAAAATTTATTTTTAGATTATAATCATTCAACCAGTCTGAAGTTTGGGTAATTAGTAAATGGACTTTTTCATAAATATCAGTGTCGTTGTGGCATGTAGTTAATATGGATATATCATCGGCAAACAAGACAGACGTTTCTTCTATAGCTTTAGGAAGGTCATTGATGTAAATCAAAAGAAAAACATCCAACGACATTTTCTTGAGGTATCGATGTATTTGTTACCCAGCAATCGGAGCGCACGTATGAAATATTTTTGATAGTGGTATCGAAGTGTTCGATCTCAACGAATTGTTGCCTATCCTTCGAGTACGAAACCAACAACAAAATTAAATCACAACTAAATCAAGTTAAATCACATCAAATCAAATGAAATAAAATTAGATTAAATTAAATTCTAATTTGTCATGTACCTAAGAGGTCACTCCATGCGGTCGACACCTAAAGAATTATCATCCACTGTATCGTTCGCACGAAATGCCTCACATGCGGCCTGCATGCGGATCATCTGCCACCGTTCTCAGGATGCTGTTGTCACTTCTCCGTATCCTTCCCATCAGCGACGCTACTTTTTCCAAACTACGGCATGAAAACCGTCAGTTTGGGTCTATGCAAACATGCTGTGCAAACATGCCAGAAGCACTACAGAAGCGGGGAACTGCCAACATCATCCTGAAAACGTTATTGTACTGGACTCGCAGGGTGCTTAACGTGTTTTGGCATGGCATACCTAATCCACAGACTGCCCGTGTACAGACCCTGGCAATACGCTTTGAATAAGGTTATTTTGACCTGGTCCTAACAGCGGGCAAATCTACGAGCCAGCATATTGCCGCGTATCGCCAAAGCCCTACGCCTCTTCTCTATGTATAGATCATCTTTAAGGTTGTCGGCAAGAATATGCCCTAGGTATTTAAATTGATAAACCCGCTTTAGTTCCAATCCATTTAAGGTTATTGCAGGGATAGATTTGGGACACTTACCGGCGACCCTAAAGACCAATTCACCTTATTAATGTTGTATACAAGACCATGCGAGGCAGCGTAAGTCTCGCAGACCTTCAACATTTTTCCGATCGCATTCGCAGTGGGACTCAGCAACACCATGTCATCCGCATAGCTGATGCTATTGATACTAACACTACCCACGCGGCATCCAACGCGCATGTTGCTGAGTTCCACCAAGAGATCGTTAACATACAGGTTGAAGAGCCTCGGAGATGATAACTTTCTCACGATAACTCGAAGGCTTTGGAGAGGTCCAGAAAACAGGCGTAAACAAGAGTCCTCCGGTCTGTGTAGTATTAGACAGTATGCTTGAGGCTCAAAATAGTGCTTTCAGTCGATAGTCCGGGCCGGAACCCGAACTGCGCATCATGTAGGTTTAAGTAATTTTGTAAACAAGAGTCAAGCAGACTAACCAATATCTTAGCTATCGTAGTAGCGAGGGAGATTGGATTATCCGATATATCTCCTGTCTCGTTCTTCACTATGGGCACAACAGAAGTTTTCATTAGATCAGCTGGTAAGTACAAGTGGCTGATGCACGTATTTAAAAACAGGGACAGAACCCTCGGTAAATGCACCCCCGCATATCTCAGGTGCTCGATACTAAGCTCGTCGTGACGGGAGACTTTCCTCTGCTCATCCCTTTTATTACAGCCTTTACTTGGCTGGTTGTAAATAACAGCAATGGCCTCTCCCCGCGCACGCCGGGCCCAGACTCGAGCTTTGTAACAGATGCACCAAGTGGTGACCTCACCTTAAAATGCGCCATGAACAAATTTGCGATATCCCCCGGGTCACTTTTACCATCGACACTCGCCGGGAGTCCAGGCCTAACATTCAGTTTCCCTGTTGATTTCCAGAACCTTTTTTTTACATGGGGAAATGCCTACGCATACCGGCCTCATGGGGGCAAGGACGGGTTATGTCGGACTCGCACCGACTAAAACCCCATGGTGTTCCACCTTCGCATATTGGCAGGCCCAAGGGAACGCTTTCGCACACATCCGCGGCCCCACCAGCGCTGGTCGCATCATGGCAGCCCCTCCTCGGGTGAGGACTTCTCCTCCCCATTCTCCTTCTCAGGAAAGGCGCATCAGGAACAAAAGACACGTCTTCCTCCATAGCCTCCAACTCCACCTGCGTAACGCCCCCCCCCCCCCCGAGTCCGATACGCGGAGGCCATGAGGCCAGAAAAATAAGGCGCTCGGTAGCATCCGCTTTCCCGATCCCAGCGGCGGATCTGGTCTTTGGCTACGCCGCCAACCAAGTTTCGGCTGCGGAGGGTAGGGAGAGCGGCTTCTTCTCCTATAATACCAACACTCCTCTTCCCCCGCGGCCCCTCCACCACCGCATCAACTGTGCGGCCCCGTCAGAGTCGCGGAGGATAGAACGAGTGGCGCATTGCCATACCAACACTCCTCTTCCCCCGCACTCTACACCACGGGCCAGCCAAGAGGTTTAGTCTGCCTCTAAAGATCTTACGAGAATCGCACATTTGCTCATATATTAGGCCAGAAGGAGGTCAACCATGCAAAACCCAGTCTTGGAATCGAAGCCTGGCCTCCCGGTGAACTTCCCTAACATGCTTGTTCCACCCAATCAAGACTTTGTTCCTCCGTGGTTTATCTCTAACCTGGGTCTTGGTATGAATAGCTGCGTCTTGCAGAATATCCACTATACGTTTATAAAAGCTGTCCAAAACTAACTTGTGGTTTCCCACAAGCTGCATGACCCATGGCTGCAATCCACTATTGTTATACTTTTTATTGTTATCACCAATTTATTTGCAAATTCAAGGCTTTTCAGAAATATGAAATTAGAAATTATTTTAACCGTATTTACCTTTATTATGTAAATATTAAAAAAACTTTTCTAAAGTTTTATTTTAAACATTGATCCACATGGGTTAGGAATACAAAGGATCTTAACTTCTTATACTATAATTATAAAATAATAATAACGAAAGAAATCATGTTATTAAAAATATTCCAGTACAACGTTGCACAGCACCTAGCTCTAATTCGGGGAAAACCCGAAGCGCGAGGCGCGGAACACGTGCTGTGTCGCCCCGCCCGCGCGCCTTCTGCTACACCCTTTGACGTGTTATGTAATTTTGTTAAAATCAATGTTTTCTTATCGAAATATTACATACCGATGAAAAGAAATATCATTGTTCTTCTTAGTTTGCTTCCGTGAATCATTTTTGCAGCTTGGCACTGCACATTTCACCATGGTAACTTAAAATACAAATAAATACCGTCGAGAGAAATAATTTACGCACGTGACCTTTCGTGAATAATAACGTCGCCCTTGCCTTTTCGAGACTGATCTGACTCGTCGACCAAAAAAAAATTTTAGAATTAAAATTTTCATTAGAAATAAATCTCGTTACCAAATTTACGGAACTGGAAAATAACACTTTTCCCCAAGTATAGTCGCCTCTTACATCATCCACGTGATGATATGGATATTAATACACTACAACCACTACACGGTAATTGATAATTTCAAAAAACATTTTATTTATCGACAACGTCTTGCAATTGTCGTTTCTCTTACGCCACTTGACCTTCATACAAATAATTTGATATTTTTATTGTTGATAATTTATTTTATTTTTGGATAAGAACATAGTAAAACCTTTACTCATGTGGTAAAACTAATTAGCAAAATGACTCTAAGTTATATTTACCTTCATTTAGAAAAAATGTCATTGGCATGACCCACTATACTCTTTGGCCTGACCATAGGTTGGACTAAGTTGGTCCAATAAAATGTCGGGACCTTAGAGGTTAAATAACAATATTAAAAAATAAAGTAAAATGTGTTTCAATATAATATGTGCTTATATATTTGTTTCAACGCTTGTGATATTATCATTTAAATAATTATACGTTGCGTTGTAGGCCCTTGTAAATACCACACGTAATGATATGTTGTTATATTACACTCATAAGCTTTCTTTTACGATTCTGGTCATTAGAATGTACAAATCGACCACTCAATCAACAAATAAACATGCACTCCTTGTTGTCGTTGCGCCCGTTTCGTTGTAAGGTGGAGAATTTTTTTTTTCAAATATCTGAAGTATGTTTATAGTTCCTCAATTGTAACGCTTATTAGTAACGAAGTTTGGTTAGGAATGTCAGGAATATTTTTAACAGATTAAATTTAAAAAATACCAGATCACATAACGTTTTAACTTTGATTATTTTTTTAATATCTACGTGTATTAAACGTTATGAAGCACAACGATGGAGAGGATAGAATTTTGGTTAAAATGGGACGGGGTGCATAAAACAGTTCAGCAAAACGATTTTATTGATTATGACAATGCTGGACTACAGTTGCCATTGCATGACTATTGCCCTGAATATTGATCGGTATTTTTTGTAATATCACTGGGTTTTAAAAGTCCAATTTCGCTGAGACTGCTCGTGTCTTGAGGAAATATTTAAACTCTGAAACCCTACACGTGTTCCTTTGGTAGTGCTAAACGAGCAACACCACTTTCCGGTGGTACGCTTCGGGCGCTTGCTTTTAGTCTATCATGCAAAGCCGTGTCACCAATAAACATCGTCATGTTCCGGTATGATGCTTGGATGAGCCATAATATGGGGAATGGATCTAAACAGTAGCGTCACGTTTGTGAACCGGGAGCGAAGCGACAATTGTTGCTGTGTCGGGTGCTTGCTTGGTCGCGGAGGAAAGCGGGATCCTAAGCAAGTAGCGAAATCCTTGGGTGGCTCCATCCGGATGAAAAGATGTGATAGACCTCTGGGGGGTTTCGTGCGTCCCCGCAGTCTTTAGAATAAACTCCCACAGACGTAGCAGCTGTGGTCGTATCGCTGAGTTATAAGCGCAGCACCACGTTTAACTGCCATTCTCCATTCCTATTCACCCTTTTACTCATGAGAATAGCTAAAAAGAGAGGCATGGTTAAACAGCGGTTGCACGTCCTCTTATTAAAAATGCACCTCTCTGTGAGTATTACGCTCCGATCTCAGCGCAGTCCATCAACATCTCGAGACTGACAAGCCGCACCGTACTTTTATTAACGGAGATACAAATTGGGTATCATGCACACAAAATGAATGTGGTGCATCAAGTGATGGAGTATTTTATCCCCTTTACTGACGTACCCATCGGTGGCAAAGCTTGTCTTTGGTTCAAGATTTAAAGCACAAACATTTAGCGTATCTTGCGGAAAGCTATTTTCAACCGCATTAAACATATTGGCGCAAAATTCTTGATCAGTTCATCCAGAATTAGAGCTTTTTGGTTTGCCAAAGCGATCGAGGCAAACTTCTGTCAGCCTACACTGCCTCCATTTATAAAACCTGCGCATACGGCTTAAGAAAATGCACTTATTGCGTCTCTTTTTGCTTGTTTTTCACGTGTAGACAATGCCAACAACTTTTCACCTCAATTACCTCACTGCGATACCTCAATGTAAGAGATATTATTATGGTGGATATTATTATTATGTACGTCCAGCGTTAAAAACACCTAATATAAAGTTTCTAAATAAACAGCAGCAATTTTTCTTCTCACATCTGGTAAAAAGAATTCATGACCTTACATTGCTGAAAACATCAGAAGCAAATTTATTTTTCTCTGATGACAAGGTAACCTTGTGGCCAATATTTGGATCAAAGACAGACTCAGCGTGCCATAGGCAATCTGGATGTTCTTTAGATACTTAAAAATCCTATAATTAATAAAATCAGGCGTTACTTTGCGGAAATCCATTATATTAAAGTTGGAAAAAATTTACTTTGCCAATATTCGCTCAATAAAATAAAATGATGTGTCTTACCTAGTTTGAAAAGCATCTCCCGCCTTATAATTTTAATTTTAATTTTAATTATAACTAAGACTATTAAAATTAAACCTTAGAAGCTTTTTTATAATTTTTTTAGGATCCGAATTTAAAAAAGTCGATGATATAATCGATTTTGTAAAATTATTTCTTATTTTAATGTTTTCTCGTATTCTAGATTGTATTGTGAGCTGGTTTTTTGTATTTTACGTTAGTAAAATATAGCCAATTTTATGAAGTTTATATCAATATGTTTAAAAAAAAATATGTCAACTTCAGGCTCAAAAGTACCATTTTCCTTTATTTCATTTTATTACATTTCCTACCATGATTTGGTCATAATATACATTAACTTTTAATAAAAGTAAAAGCCGACTTCCTAAAATAACTAAAATACAGCTTCATAATTCATAATTCGGTACCAAGACATAGTGTATAAATGAATTAAAAACCTGAATTCAGAATGTGAAATAATTTTATTCTTTTAGTTCAAATGTTTAATTTTTGAGGTTTGTTTAATATTTGAACTTTGCAGTAAATAAAAACTCGTCTTTGAATATTTTATTATGATTTTTATTTTATTTTACTAAATTAGATATAATAATTTAAAACAATAATCTTCGCCGGGGCTCGTGCTGTTATGCCCACATCTGTATATACGCGAACAGCATTCCACTCCCCCCTTCATCCCCCACACCGCTAGGACATATACTGGCCATAACAACTTCGATTCGAGAAAAAACGTAGAATTTAGAAGAAGTTATATTTTTATTATTATTGTGGTATTTATATAATAATCACATCTAGTTGGGCTGTATAAATATATAAATGATAATGATAAATATACATAAATATCAATAACAAAATAAATACATAAAAAATAAATGCATAATATACATAAATAAAAACACAACCAGATGGAAGCCCTCGGCAGGGGAAACCAAACGACCGAGGTAGGTATCGAGGAGCACCGACTTCTGCATTTGAGCACGGAGTGATCCATCACGGAGTCCCAGTCGCCTCAGATGACCCGAAAGGCTGACCGGGATTAGCAGTCGTAGGTCGGCAAACCACCCCACATGTCGGTCACCTCGTGAGCAAGATCTAGATATTTAGTTCGCTTATCTGTTTCGGCTTTCACGAAGTTCGCGTCATACGGAATGGTAATGTCGACCAAAAATAGCCTTGACTGTGCTCGGTCCATCAGCACAATATCTAGCTTCTTGGCAAGAATAATCCTAACTGTGATGATGGCCCGGTCCCAGTAGAGCCTGGCGTGGTCATTTTCGAGCACGGCTTCCGACAAGTACTTATAATAAGGCAATTTCCAATCCACAAGACCGTATTTTAGGCGAGCTCCTGCTGTAGGATTCTGGCTACTAGGTTGTGCCTCTGCAAGTACTCAAGAGTTAGAAAGCGCTGAATAACCGGAGATGACATGTCTAAGTGACTCACCGGGATGGCGACAAGCTCGACAGATGTCGACGGTGCCATCCCTTAGGATGTATCTCCGATAGTTGGTGGTCTTAATAACCTGATCCTGTACCGCACAGACGAAACCCATGGTTTCCCTAAAGAGGTCACCAAAACGTAGCCAGTGGAGGGAGGCAATTGTGTCTACTAAAGACTCGTGTAGAGCCTTGTAGAACCTCCCGTGGAGCTCCTTCTCCATCCATACGGTCTCCCGGTCGGAAATGCTCTATAATGTCTGCCATTGCTTGTTGGCTAAGGATAGAGGGGTAAGTCCTTTATCACAAGAAATGACGTCCCTATAGAATGGATCATCCAATCTCGTCATAAAGAAATTACGGAGGCTGCACACTTCATGATTATGCATCGTAAGCGCGCTTAAAAAGCCACGCCCACCATGTTTCCGCGGCAAGTATTATCGGGTGATGCATCCTATGGGACACCATAGTAGGGCGGACTTTTCTATCCAGGGCGTTAAGTTCAGTTTGAGTCCGTCTAAGTATGCCAAAGTATACATGAGTACAGACATGACCCAACCGTTATATGCGTGTGTCTTATTCACACCGGACAAAAGGCTGTTAAGCACTTTGGTCAAGAGTGCATAAAACATATCGCAAACTGAGTTTTTCATACTCACCACATCGATACCGATGTTCCGGGTATCGGTATGTTTCAGCCTCGGAAACGTCGGTCCTTATGTTGATGGGCATAGGTAAGTCTATGCCCTCAGAGTTAGCAACCCTTCCCCTTTCAACATGGAGGACTGCACACTTATCCGTCCCCAGCTCCATTCTAATAGAATTACTAAAATCACAAGTGATGTTTAGCAATTCCAAAAGATGGGAGCGACTGGAGGTGAATAATTTGAGATCATCCATATAGAAAAGGTGGGTCACTTTTGTACCTCCTTTCCGAAGCTGAAATTCCCTTCCAGAGTCCTCCAGTAAGGTACTAAGAGGGTTCAGGGAGAGACAATACCAGATTGGACTCAAAAAATCACCCTGGAAGATACTCCTTCTTATCCTTATGCGGCTTTCCGCATCCGTCATCCGCTCGCCTAGATGACAAAGGATTGTACTCCACTGCCCCATACACTGCCCGACGAAGTCTCTAACTGTGCAGTCAACCTTGTACAGCTCGAGAACCCTCTTTAGCTATGTATGGGGCACCGAGTCGAATCCCTTTCTATAGTCTATTTTCATTCATTATTGAGGATAGATGTAGATGTCTATGGGTCATTGCAACCACTTAAGAATAGGTGGACTGTTTGCTTGTTTGTCACCCTATCCTATATAAAAAAAAAATAATCGAGCACACAGTCCACCTGATGGTAAGTAGATGCTGTGGTCCATAAAAATCTACATTTATCATGGATTAAAGATGAAAATGCAGATGCGTTGTCATCCCTGAGGACTAAGATGGAATGCCTTGTTTTCAGTAAAAAGGCTCTCCGGTTCCCTATACTAACCATACGAAACACGGCATCATTAAGCTGATATTTTACGCTGGTCTGTGAAAGCGTGGTCCTACCCGGTCGAGCCGACCTATTCGTGCTACAACCACAATATAGCTGCAGTGTGGCTCTACCACGCATAAAAAGACGTCTATACATCGGTTACTCTGAAAATGCCATCTTGTCCGGGAGAAAATCGAGAAATTCGCCCCATACGCCATTAAAGAGGAGGCAGAATGAGGTCCTTAAAGATAACTATTATGTTTGTGAGATATATTTGTAATGATTACATTTATTATTGTACTTTAGTATTTATTTTAACTTAATTTACATTATAGTATGACAACGATGTTAGTACGTAATGGGAGCAAAATGTATATGAACCATCTAATATATAAAAAATAATTTTTGTTTGTTCGTATTTTCTGCACTACCATACCGTTCATCAGATTGCAGTAAAACTTTGTCAACTTATTGCTTGCACTTGCGCGAAGGTTATAGGCATAGTAAAATTAACTTACAGTAGGTGGCGCGCCTATCGTACCGACAAATTTATTTTAATGTTATGTATCAACTTCAATGAATGTATTATATCATTCCTAATTAAACAAATAACTCTTCCAAATTTGAAACGATATTTTTTCACAATTATTTCTTCTGTGGCAGCAACGTGCCCGGTACCAGCTAGTAGATAATAAAAAATGAGTCTTCCTTTGTCGCGTCTTAGACATGCGCTTTATGTTTAGGTACTGTTTATGGTAATTTTCTCAATTTCCTACAATAACTATTTCTCCTTCTTGAAGTCCGGCTTGATTTGTCCTCCATTTGTTACGTTTTTGAATTTCGCTCAGATATATTATGTGACACCTTTTTTAAGTGGACTAAGGAATTTCATTATCTCAATGTTTGAACAAGTGAACAAGAAACTGGAACAAGAAATGGAGAGCAGCACCTTTCAAATGGCAACTATGACAAAATCCCCCCTATGAGGCAATCTATTGGGGAGGCTTATGTTCAGTAGTAGGCATTTATAGGCTGTAATGGATGGATGGTGTAGACTTGGGAATATCACAATTGCTAGCGAACAAATCGATGAAACGTCATCTAAATAGCCACATTAAAAACTTCATCCCCTATTTTGGCCAACCTTAGAGGAGGATTTTTTTCTCCAAATTTATATAGGAACCCTGAAAGGATAACCAATTTAATAAAAAAAGAATCATCAAAATCGAAAAAAGTCCAGCGGGGTTTCTTGCTGATTCTTCCCAGGACAGAGATTTTTTCCCGAACCAGTGGTAAAAGTAAAAAATGACTTTCAGTAAGAATTACATGTAATCTTCTATCTATATCGGCACCCCGTCGGCATCAATGAAATTGTTAATTGCAATTTTAAGTGCTGATTTACCACGTGTTCGGCGGTGAAGGAAAACATCGTGGGGAAAAAATATTTCGAAGACATGTTAAGTTCACCAACACGCATCATGACAGCGTGGCGGACATTTTCTTGCTCTAAAACCCTCTCAGAAATGAGAGGAGGCATGTGCCCAGCAGTGGGATGTATAGGCTCTAACTTTAACTTTAGCTTTACTTTTAAGTTTAAAATTTGCGTTATCTTTTAAAAAGAACCCTGTATATATACTTGGTACATACATAATTAAATATAGCAGTATTATAACAACTGCTAGGATGCAGTGACAGGGACAAAAGAACGATCGTAACACTATCAAACTCAGAAACCACAAAACACTTTTTACAAATATTAGGTTGCGTTAAGATTCAAACCCGTGAATGTATAACAGAGTAGTGTTGAAACTGTGGACAACTTACCTCGTTGAGATATATCTAGAGAATGATGATTTCGATCGAATTGGCAAATTAAATAAACGAGATGAGAAAAATAAGTAATTCTTTCGTTTAAAGCTCAGTGTAGACTACGATATACCTACAATTCTGCTATATGATATAGCACAATCCCTCATAGGCAAGGAATCAAAATTATATAGTGTAGCCAGTGTAGCTTATGTGAACGTGACCATTGAAATTAATTCCGTAATTATTTCTTAAGTATTAGGGTACCTAAGCGTTACAAGTTTTTATCTAATTGTCTGTAAACACATAAAATTAATTTTTAAGATACTTTCCGAGATCTGGCTGATAGGCTGTGAGAACTAAGGGACCACACTTTATTGGATGTAATTTTTGAATATTATTTTTCTTTCAGATTGTTTCTAGAATTGTTTCTTAAGCCCACTAACCCTTAGTAGACACTAGTATAGTCCATGAGGAATCGTCGCAAGAGTACAGAAAACTATTCAACCTCAATTTATTTATGCCATCCTGTTCAAATTGTCCTACTGATGATATGCATGTTAGATAGATATCTAGTAATCTATTCCATTATATTCCATTCCATTCTATTTTACTACATTCTATTCTATTCTAATGGATATTTGACTATGAAGTATAACATTCTTATGGAGTTACGTCACCTTACACATATTATGACAATTTCGGCATTGATAGATAACAGCTAGAGAAAAAAAAACTGCAGTTGCCAAGCCACCTGCCAAGCGTGGCAACTATTGCAAGTACACCCCTTATGAGGCAGTCTATGAGGGGGTAACGGTTGCCAACCTAATTTAAAGAACTGGTTTACCACGTGGTCGGTGGTGAATATGATAACTGAGAAATAAAAAAATTGATGATATGAAGTCCATTGATACTGCACTACGCACTGCAGTAGTGCAGACTAACTGATCCATAACCCGCTTAGAAACAAGAGGAGACCTGTGCCTTGGGATCTTATTATAGTCTCTAATTAAAATTAAATAATTATGTAAACTGTTACAATAATAAAAATACCTTTTAATAAAGTTCCTTTCATTTTGAAACGTAACCAAATAGGCTTATTCTCACAACAGAACGGAATGTAATGTTTTTATTTTGCTTTGAGATAGGATACTGGTGAAAGCATTATTGCTTTATTAAAACAGACAAAAAATTTCAACTGAAAGGAACTCGTCGACGTCCCAGCTCGCTTGAACCTGATTGAACTAAAAGTGATTATGTGGTATTCATAGAAATTCACTCACGTAGATACTGAACGCGCGGTTCAATTATTATAACAAAGGACTGAAAAATGTTTCTAGAATTCCCTTTTAGATTTTCAAATTACACTCTTTTTTTTTGTCATTAGATTCGTTTTTTGGAAAAAGTGACAAGTGAGTGTAAATACAAGAGCTTTTGTCGGATTCAAGCACTTATAAAAAGGTTAAAAACGACCCAACAAATAACACACCTAAAACAACTAGTGATCTCATAAAGAAACACTTCGAAAAATTTAATCTGGACGTAAAATTGATAATACCTACGTGCGCCAAACCACCGAAGTTGTATGGGTTACCAAAAATACACAAGCCCAATGCTCCACTACGTTCCATAGTTAGCCAAATCGATTCACCAACTTACAGATTGGCTCAACACTTAGCGAAAATACTCACTCCGCTCAGGGGACATACAAAAGCACACGCAAAGGATTCCTACCATTTTGTCAGCGAGATTACAGACCTACATCTGGCAGACAATGAAACTATGGTCAGTTTTGATGTGCAGTCACTGTTCACATGCTTACCTGTTGAGGACTGCATCTCGATTGTAACTAGAAGGCTGGAGGAAAACAACATGCCCATAGAATATGCAGTATTACTCAGACACTGCCTTACATCTGGCTACCTATTGTGGAAAAAGGAGTTCTACAAGCAAGTAGATGGTGTGGCGATGGGCTCACCTGTATCTCTCATTGTCGCCGATATATTCATGGAAGACTTTGAGGAGAATGCCCTAATTACTTCTCCCGTAAATCCAAGATTCTACAAGCGGTACGTAGACGACACTTTCACAATTCTACCTTTAGATAAAGTAACTGCATTTTTAGACCATCTTAACTCCATAAATTCTAAAATTCAGTTCACAATGGAGTTAGAGAAAAACAACTCTTTAGCTTTTCTAGATGTGTTAGTAATTCGGAATCCTGATAACATCTTAAGCCACACTATGTATAGAAAAAAGACCCATACAGATACATATTTAAACGGTGACTCTCATCACCATCCTTCACAGTTAGCTACCGTGGGTAAATCTTTGTTTCAGAGAGCATGAGTGATCTGTGACAGTAAACACCTGGCCGCCGAGCTCCAACACGTCAAGCAAGTTTTGCACGACAATAAGCTTCGGGTCCCGCGCCTACCTCACAGTGAACGAGTGAAGCTGGCCACAGTCGAGCGAGTGCCTGCTGTACTGCCATATATCAGAGGTGTCACTGACAAGATTGGCTACATCCTGAAGCGTGCTTCCATTAAAACATACTTCAAGCCGCCGAAGAAGATTAGTCAGTTTTTACCATCAGTCAAGTGTAATGTCCCTCGGCAAGATGCAGGAGTGTAGAAGCTTGATTGTGAATGTGGTCTCCTTTTTGTATAGGACAAACTAAAAGATCAATAAAAACCCGCGTGAAAGAACACATAGCTGATGTGAAGAATCGACGCTCCAGGAAGTCTGCAGTCTGTGAACATGTACAGGATCGCCCCCGTCACTACATTAGATTTGATAGACCACAAATCCTCGCTAAAGAACACCGATTCCTTCCAAGGATGATTCGCGAGGCTATTGAAATCAAAAAACATCCTAATTTCAATAGAGAAGATGGCTGGGTGCTACCATCTGCTTGGGATCCTATAATCAATAAAATTAAATCCCAACCCAAGCATAGATTGGAACAAAAATTAATAATTTTTAATCTGGAGGTAACCGTGGTTAACTATGACATTAGGACGTCAAATACCTCAGTCCCCCCCGTGACCATGGGTGCTGTAAAGTACTCGAAACGTCGGGAATATAAAATAAAAGTTAAGATAAAATCCGTAAAACTAGTTTTATTTAAATGTGTAGTGTTCGCGTAAATATAAGAAATCATTATGTACTAATTAATTTTTAGGTTACAAAATGATTTTTTAAAATTTTTCTTGTTCTCTATAGTATCCCTGCCCTTAAATTGACTAGATGTTTTCCTTCACCGCCGAGCACATAATAAATCAGCATTTAAAATTGCAATTAACATTTTTTTTGGTGCTGGTGGGGTTCGAGCCCGGGTTGCTTGCGTACTGTGAAATTTAGACAGCAATTTTTTAATTTTTTTTATTTTATTTTATTTTATTGAGTATTATTATATTTATGTAATAATTACATAACATAAATTAATATCATCGATAGCAAGCAAAAAAAACTTTTAAATATCTTATAAAGCTTATAATGTATGCAAATTGATACCTTTTGAGAACACCCGTTCATGTAAATGTTTTATATAACGTTTGTACTTTTTTAAATTAAGTTCTTTCACTTAACTTTTATTTCGTGTTTTGACGGAAACTAGACCGCCAGCGGATTGTTGCTCCTGATTTATCATAAATTATAAATGATAAAATCCACTTCAAACCATTATTTAAAAATAATGGTTTGAAGTGAATTTTGATACGAAAAAGTAATGTAATTTTGTGTTTTACATGTGAAATTTCAGTGGAAACGACGAAACAAGTGAAACAAGTGAACCTTAAGAATTTAGGATACTGTCGTCATCGACTATCCGTTGAAAAATCCGTCAAAATCTCCCAAAAACTTTTCATTTTGACGCATCGGCATATTGTGAGGAAGATATTGAAACACATTATTAAACAGGATAGTTTCTTATTACTTGACACTGGAATAACTATAACCGTACGAGTCCATAACCAAACAAAGAAACAAACTTTTATTAAAACTACACCCGCGAGAGGAAATGGTGCGATAGATTCTCTTACGCTGCCAGCACACACCAGATTTATTACTTATTAATTTTTTAAATTTCCTGTAATGCTTTAAGTGCTAATATTAAAATAAAAACCGTCAGTCGTAAGACGCACGTCAAAAGTGAAAACTTCTTGGCTTCACAAGTTTGTAAACATTATTTTTGGGTTGTAAGAAATATTTTTAGCAAGTATTTTTATTAGAAATTATTTTTTCAACGTATTAATAACATAGTAATAAAACTTTCATTTATTTATTGTCTTTATAATACAAACAAATTTATAAATACATATCAATTTTATAAAATTTATTCAATTGGATTTTCAACATTACTTTCATCAATTTTATCTATCTGGCCGTGACGGTCTCGCGATTTCAGTGCATTTTCCCCACCCCAAAACTACGCAACGCGCCTAAAGAAGTTTTAACTTCAAAATATGTACTCGTATTATATTTTTATTTCTACTCTACATGCAGCTTTTACATTGCGGGTTACATTATAGTTTTACCGTGAGGTTGCGTGTCTAGAAATAATCGCCCCACGGAAGTAGCCTCTGCAGTTGTAACAGCCAACATTAAACACAATTTGTTGGTGAAAACTCTGTTGCAAAACGAACAGCGGAAGCAAAATAACCTTTTTGAAATACCTAATAAAACACTTACTATTATTATTAATCATTTATTTTCAGACTCAGGTCCATATAATATACGTTAGTATTGGTACAATTTTTCTTACATGCTATTTTAGTAAAAAATGAACACAAAAATTGTGTTCTTTTGCGAGGATTCGTGGTTTATCAAATCTGATGTAATAGCGGTGACGATCTATTTTACATAACATATAAACATAAACACTCACGCTTGTCACCCAGAGGGATAGGCAGAGACTATAGACTTCCATTTGGTACGATTCTGACACACCTCTCTCGTCTCCTCCACATCCATATACCTACGCATACACGCTCGTCGGTTATACGATATCGAGGATACTCTTAATTTAGCCCATTTTCAATATATCGCCAATTTGGTCGATAAATTTTCGCCTAGGGCGTCCCTTCCCGACTCTGCCTTTCACCTCTGCCACATAAATTTGCTTTGTCACTCTTTCCTCATTCATTCTTTCTACATGACCAAAACACCGAAGCAATCCTTTCTTAATCCTGGTCACAACATCATCTTGCAAACCACACTCTTCTCTTATCACACAATTTCTCACTCTGTCATTCAGATTCAGCCCTAACATACTCCTTAATGACCGCATTTCTACAGTATTTATTCTACTCTCGTGCTTCATCTGCCACACCCAACTTTCACTACCATACATTAAAGTAGGGACTAACACAGCATTGTGTATTGCCATACGTGCATTTTTGGACACATTCTGACTTTCCACAACAGAGTGTAGAGCCCCATTTACTTTATTTCCTGCGTTCACTCGTCGTTCTATATCCTTATCATTACTACCATCCCTGCTAAACACACATCCCAAATACACAAACTCATCTACTTGACCTATTCCCCTTCTATTCTTATTTCACATATCGTTTTACATTCTTCTCTCTCAAAACCATAACTTTCGTCTTACTTGCGTTCACTTTCATTCCCCTTTCTTTTAATGAACTGTTCGTTAATGTAACCATCATTTGCAACTCGGCCACCGACGACGCGAGTATGACCTGATCATCGGCGTACAAAAAGCATTTGACGGTTAACTCACCCATTCTTAATCCGCATTCTTCAACTTTCAAATGTTCCAAACAACTGTCAATAAATAGGTTGAACATCCACGGGGAAGCCACATAGCCCTGTCTGACCCATTTATGGATGCCAAACCAGTCCGAGTAGGCCCCGTTGATCCTGACACAAGCACTGGAGTCCCTATACAGAGACTTCAATGCCTGTATCACCCCAGCGCTCAACCCAAATGAGTTCAGTGTTTGCCATAAGCCTTTTCCAAGTCCACGAACGCACAAAAAACCTTTTGGTTTTTGGCCAAAAACTTCTCCGCGATCATGCGCATGGAAAAGACCTGATCCGTACATCCCATTCCCTTTCTAAATCCCGCTTGCACATCCCAAATTTTTCCATCAGTATCTTTCATAACTCTTTCAATCAGTACCTTAGCATACAGTTTTCCCACAATGCTACGAAGGCTGATAC
>JAGSMP010001811.1:0-38220 GCA_029286625.1 Parnassius orleans | reverse complement strand
CGCTCAACCCAAATGAGTTCAGTGTTTGCCATAAGCCTTTCCAAGTCCACGAACGCACAAAACCTTTTGGTTTTGGCCAAAAACTTCTCCGCGATCATGCGCATGGAAAAGACCTGATCCGTACATCCCATTCCCTTTCTAAATCCCGCTTGCACATCCCAAATTTTTCCATCAGTATCTTTCATAACTCTTTCAATCAGTACCTTAGCATACAGTTTTCCCACAATGCTACGAAGGCTGATACCACGGTAGTTTTACACCCCAGGAGGGTACCAGCATCCTGGAGAATCCCTCGCTGAGCATCCACGCCCATGCTACCCTACTTTTTCTGAGCGTGGTGCTCAAGCTGCCCCTTATTCTGGGGAGGCGGGAAATTCCTCAAGAAGAAACCTGCTTGGAGCAAGGCAAAGAACAACAGGCAATATCAGGGACTTCATTCAAACCTTAACGCTGTCCACTACCATCTGGAGACTGGCAAAGCCGGCCTTGCTCTTCTAACCGAGACACGGGTGTCTCTCGGCTGATACTTCACGTATCTCTCTCACCCGGGGTACTGAATTGAACACCTTTGGCCCGGGCTGGCTGCGTGTACGTCAGAGACATCTGTTTTCGACGCCTCGGCAGTCTTAAAGGTACGGACCTGTCCATCCTATGGCTGCGCGTAGACAGCGACGACCATCCCGCGTCTATGGGTGCCTCTATAGGTCCCATAGCGGTAATGCCGACACAGACCGACTCATCGACCACGTCCAAATGGCTGCAGACTCCAGCTACAACAGGTCCCTACCGCAGAGATCGTGATGCTCGGTGATTTTAACGCCCACCACGCTAGATGCTGGTTCCCGTTTAACCGATCATGCGGGTAGATCTGTTTATGACTTTGTCTTGGCATATAGTCTTACACAACGGGTTACTTCGCCACGCGGATCCCAGATGTGGAGGACCATGTACCTTCTCTGTTAGACCTTCTGCTGACCTCTAATCCGGACGGATATCAGTCTCCGTCGATACCCTCGTGGCTCTTCGGACCATTGTCTGATCCGGGTACAGTGCCACTCACGCTCACATCGCAGTTACGATCTGCGCTCGCCGCCGTGTTTTACGATATAGGTCGGCCGACTGGGATGGGATGCGGTCTTTTTGCATCCTACCCTTGGGTTTGCTTCTCCGGATGATCTAACGTTGTTGCTGATTCTGTCGCTGATGTGGTACTTCAGGGAATGGAATTATTTATTCCATCATCTGTGGTGCCTATAGGAGGCAGAACGGAGCCATGGTTTGGTCGCTCCGTAAAATGCATCACGCTATAAGCAGGAGTGCTATCGGGCTGGGCTGACACCAGCGCTCTTAAAAAGTATAATTCGCCTCCAGGTCCTTCAAAAGTGTCATTGCCAGGGCAAAGTCAGAGCACATCGGCAGAATTGGCGAGAAACTAGTTCGCCTCCTTCAGAACACGTGCATTCTGGTCTCTCGCCAAGGCTGTCCAAGGAACTTCTGTCAGCCATCTCTGCCATCTCTGCACAATTGGACGACTCACTGGCCCATGACGCAAATGAGAAAGCCGATCTGCTGAGGCTTTCTTTTGCTTCCAATTCGACTCTTGATGACGGGGAACACACCACCTACCATCCCTCAGTGCCAGGTTCCATGCAGGAGTGCTGACATTGCGTCAAAGCACTCCTCTCCTGGACGTCAACAAGTCGGTGGGCCTGATGAAGTCCCACCTATTGTGCTGAACTTGTCACTCCGGAGTTGGCACCGTTTTACCGCATCTTTTCCGGTACTCTTACACCCTGTAGTCGAACTCAAGGAAGACAGCTTTGTTACCTGATCCTAAAAAGGCGACCGCTTCATCCGTCCAACTACATTTCATCGCTATCACCTCCTTGTTCTCCAAAGTAATGGAAACTGTTATTAACTGCAGCTCATGCGGTACCTTGAATTACCAGCTGATTAGTGACCGCCATTACGGTTTCCAGTCAAGGTGCTCAGCTGGTGATCTTCTGGGTTACCCTAACTCATAGATGGGCCAGGTGGAGTCCAAGAGAGGCGTTAGCCGTTGAATTTGGACATGTGAAGGCGGGTTTGGCACAAAGCGCTTCGAGCTCCTTCCTGGGCTTCACGAAGGGTGTGCGAATTGGATCACCAGTTCTTGCGATCCAGACATCAAGGTCGTAGTAGACGGTGCATGCTCGATTACAAATGATAACATACGGGTGTTTCACAAGGCTGCATGCTATCACCAACGCTGTTTCTTCTGCGTATCAATGATATGTTGCAAACCGGTAACATTCATTGCTATGCAGACGACAACACTAGTGATGCTCTGAGGGTGTTCGGACTAATTCGGCCGCTCAATTTCACCATCGCACATCGCGACAGAACTCGAGATACCATCCCACCATCTAGTGATTGGCGGTCCACCACTGTGCGATTTAGAAGAAGTTTTCTTCCTCGCACAACTTCCTGACGTGGAATCGATTACCACCAGCGATTTTTCCGGACCGATACGACTTAGGGACCTTCAAGAAAACCTACTCCTTCTTAAAGGGCCGGCAGCGCATCTTGCAAATTCCCCTGGTGTGCAGTTGTTCATGATAGCAGTGATCACTTACCATCAAGTGAGCCGCATGCTCGTTTACCCCTCTCCCATATAAAAAAAAAAAGATATAACGAATTTACTTAAATTTTCAACAGTGTATCAGTGTAAATATGTTCTGGAACTAGTCTCGTTTTCGTTTTGTTGCTTGAAGCAATTACCTGGTGAAAATAGTTCGTTTCTCTACTACAATAAACTCAACAAATTTTGAATAACTTATTTATTTATTTAGTAATAATCACTCTCCCCGATGCATGTTTAGGTAGAAACTCTCAGAAACATGATTTCAGCTCTAATTTGTAGATTCTATTGAATATCGACCATCAAAAAAATATATCTCCCAAATATTTTTTCATTCATTACAGCCCTTCCAAGTCCACTGCTGACATAGGCCTCCCCCAAGGAATGCCACAAAGCATGGTCCTGAGCCACCTGCATCCATCGACTTCTGTCTGCAACTGCATGTCTTGCCAGGTCGTCACTTCATCTAGTGGGAGACGCCCTACACTTCCTGCCGGTAAGTGGCTGCCACTCGAGAACCTTTCTTACCCATCGGTTGTCGGTTCTTCAAGCTATATGGCCGGCCATTGCCACTTCAGCTTACTAATCCTTTGGGCTATGTCGGTTACTCTGGTTCTACTGCGGATATCCTCATTTCTAAGTTTATCACGCAGAGCCCCGAGCATAGCCCTCTCACTCGCTGAGCAGACCTTGAGCTTCCTCTGCAGCAGGTAGAGACCACGTCTCAGTTCCATGTGTCATCACTGGCAACACGGCTTTGTACAATTTAGTTTTGAGGTTTTGGTATGCCTGACTGACGAGAAGATGGGTCGTAATCTCCCGAACGCTGCCCAGCCGAGTTGAATCCGTCGATTGACCTCTCGGTCGAAGTTGGACTTACCTGGTCGGACTATTTGTCCCAGGTAAACATATTCGTCAACAACTTCGAGCAGTGCTCCCAACAACTACCGGCATAGGTGTGACATGGACATTAAACATGATTTTTGTTTTGTCCATGTTCATCTTAAGACCTATCCGTTGGGAGACACTATTGAGGTCATTGAGCATAGTGCTTGATCCTCCAGCGATTCTGCCATAAGGACTATATCGTCGGCAAATCGAAGGTGAGTGATGTACTCGCCATTGATGTTAATACCGTATCCTTTCCAGTCAGTAGCGAAAACGTCTTCCAATGCAGCGGTGAAGAGTTTCGGGGATATTACGTCACCCTGTCTTACACCTCTCTGCAGTTGGATAGGTTTCGTACTCTGGTTCTGTACTCGGATAGCCATCGTAGCCCTGCTGTACAAACACTTCACCTCGATATACCGACAGTCCACGGCACCGCTGAAGGGACTGCACGCACTAAATTCGACGGAATCAAGGCTTTCTCATAGTCCACATACGCAAGGCAAGTGGCAGATTGTACTCGTCGGTCTTCTGTACAATTTGCCGAAGGTATGTGTGTGGTCTATGGTGCTAAAGCCTTTTCGGAAACCGGCTTGTTGGGAGGCTGGAAGTCGTCGAGTCTGCATGCGAGACGATTTAAACTCTCGAAAACAGCGCACGTAGACGCGCTCAGAAGAGAAATCGGTCTGTAGTTCTTCAAGAGGCGTTGTCGCCTTTCTTGAAGAACAAGACCACCGCACTTCTGCTCCACGCCTCAGTGTAATACCACCATGGAGGACGGAATTAGCTTCTGAAGGACTTAAGTACCGGTTTTCCACTTTCAAGCTCCTGTAATTCCATCCTCGCCTGGGGCCTTGCCGTTTTAAGGTGCTGAAGCCATTCTAATCTCGCTCAGACTGACGTCCGAGATATCATCGGAATAGTGTCGGATAAGACTCTCTTGGATCGTTACTCACACTTGCGCGTGGCTCCAACGATGACGTAGCTGCCGCCAGAACCCTCAATCTCACTCAAAATCTCAGGTGTCCCAGGCGATGCTGCACAATCGGTCTTCAGCTTCGACAGTTGGCTCTTTCTGGCAGACAGATCTCTAGCGAACTTTGGAGCCCTGGTTCCGTCGATCCTTCTTCAATGAGCTGTATTGAAGCGCAAGTCCACTGCATTTGGAGATCTGTCTGTTCAGTTGCCTGTATGCTGTCAAATCTGCTGAAGACTGGCATCTCCCGTCTAACAACCATGAGATTAAGGTGTGATCGGAAGTTTTTGTGTTCTTCTGCGACAGGTCTTACAGAACTTAGCTCCGACCACATGGACAGTTTCCACAAGCTTGTCATTCATATCGTCCACTTCATTGCAAAATTCTAGGCACTGAAAACGATTTTGTAACTCGAGCTGAAAGTTTTCAGGACTTTGGATTAGAGCACGAGGGGACGGGCGTTGACTTCATTAGACGTGACCTCTCCAACAACGTTTAGGTTCAGTGTGCCTCTCACCATTCGGTGATCGCTGCCAGTTTTCACCCTCGCGATCACTGAGACATCACTGAACAGTTGTCGTCTGGTCGTCATAATGAAGTCAATCTCATTTTTGTCGAACTGTCGGGGCTCTACCAGGTCCATTTTCTGTGGGGGCCGCTGGAAGAAAGAGTTCATCATAAAGAGTCCTCTTTCCATAAAGTCGGCCAGCTGCTGGCCCTTGGGTTCCTGCTGCCCTATTCCGAATTTCCCTACTTTCAGCTCACTGCCTCTTGTGCCTAGTTTTGTGTTGAAGTTCCATTAACACCGTATAGTGGGTTTTGGAGGAATGCATGGCTCTAGAGATATCTCATACATTTCCTCCACCTTCATCGGGTGTGCCGAGGTTGGTGCGTAAACCTGTATGACCTTCAGCGAATACCGTTTGGTGATTCTGAGTATAAGGTACGCAACCCTCGTCGACACACTCCTGATCTTTACAACGTTGTTAACGAGAGACTTGTGACGATAAATCCGACACCTCCTTGGGACAGATGGTCGCCCTCCCGGTGATAGAATAAGTTGCCGATTCGAGGATTACCGTGTCCTCCTCTTCGACCCGGATAGTCCTATATTCCAGCGTAACTTATCTATCTCTTCCAGCTCCAGGATCTTCTCGTCAGTCCTCAGGGTGCGCTGCGTATATGTTGCCAGGTCGAGTCGTCGGTGGCAACCGAACTCCACGGAGATTCTTAGCACCCCTGCCCCGCTGTTACCATGGTCGCCACCGTAGCCAGGAATAGTGGGGCCGCCGGACCAAATGTTTCTTTGTGTCGTCGCTCATGGGGGTATATGTCATAGTTGCCACGCTTGGCGAGCGGTTACAACCGCAGTTTTTATTGTTTTTGGCTTATCAGAAAGATGCTGCCCATCTTCTGTATCAGTTTCCTTTGTCGCCTCTTACGACACCCACGGGAAGATATGGGTAGTGGGCATTCTTACCGCCACTACACGGGGAACCATATACTATACTTTAATAATCATAAAAAAAATCGACATAATCACAACCCAAATATACTATACTTTAATAATCATAAAACAATCGACATAATTCAATTCACGACCGAAAAAGCTTCGATACAAGCGCCAATATCTCCGAAGCTCTACATCATTTTGACGTAAAATTTATACCAAAATAATCAACAACATTTGCTTAAACTATACTATTATTTTTACTTTTAATTCGTTACTATTATTTTTTAAATAATTAAATAAAAGTACCATATATTTCACTGCGCCGGCCATCTGCGATTACTATCGCGCGAGCGCTTGTCGAGGTTGGACCTGCGTCGGTTGATTTAGCGCGCTGCGTCCTTTCGATACTATCGTAGAGTGCGCCGATTGCCGTATAGGCGCTGCTATTGTGTGCGTGCTAGAGCATCGTCAACTACGACCGCAGCTTTTGATCGTTGTATGTATTTACTTTTGTACAGTATATTTCAATAAGTATAAAGTATTTTGATTTTAGCTGAGCTTTCTTACCAGTCAGAATGGGGAAAATAAATACAAGTATCAATGCGTCACTAAACGTAAAGAAATATCTATTTCTGGAGAAAGCAGTACTAAAATCTACAAAGACGACGAATTTTGGATTTTGAATATGTTACCAAGTTACAAGCTTTTTATGAAAAGTGAGTACTGCCTGAAATTATCGACTCGAGAAAAGCTCGGTCAATGCCGTTTCGGTTCTAATAAAAATATGGTAATTGACTGTAAGTACTGATTAAAAAAAAGATTTGTTATATTTGGTTGTTTTATTTATTAAAACAGGTTGCAACAGTACTATTTATTTATTTATACCACTATGCTACCGGTAATGGATATAATCTATTATTAACCGACATCGGTGAACAATCTATTACTGCGTAACAATTAAAATATTTGTGTACTTATTTCAACACTAAGGTTCATAAATAATGAAAACTATATCAATATTGATTATAATGAATTAATTAGATAACATTAAAATGACAAACAAAAAAATCCATCCACTGAACTCCATTCTTAGAAAACTCAAGATCAAGATCGTTTAGTCACCACACTCAGTATCATAGCGAGCGGAGAATTGATATGAAAGAAGTATCGCTCGCGTAGCTCGCCGCCCGCTCGGTGCGTAAAATACCTAAATATGCGTAACGCCGAAATGTAAGAGGGCTAATAGGTTGTAGTTTCTTCGTATTTTGTTTGTATAAAATTGAAGAAAAATCTCTGTGTTTGTATTGTTTTTGTCTGGCTGGTTTAATATCAATACATATATGACAGTGCTGCAGTCCTTGAAGCGGTGCCAAGTTGACTGTCGGCAAATATCGAAGTGCTGAAGTGCTTGTACAGTAGGGCCAAGATTGCTATCTGAGTACAGAACCAGAGTACAAAACCTATCCAACTGCAGAGAGGTGTAAGACAGGGTGACGTTATATCCCCTGAAACTCTTCACCGCTGCATTGGAAGACGTTTTCAAGCTTCTGGACTGGAAAGGATACGGCATTAACATCAATGGCGAGTACATCACTAATTCGACGGCCGACGATATAGTCCTTATGGCAGAAACGCTTGAGGACCTACACTATGCTCATGACCTCATAGTGCTCAACGGATAGGTCTTAATGAACATGACAAACAAAGATCATGTTTAATGTCCATGTCAACGCCGTAGTTGTGGGAGCAATTAAGCTCGAAGTTGTTGACGAATATGTTTACCTGGGACAAATAGTCCGACTAGGTAAGTCCAACTTCGACCGAGAGGTCAATCGATTGATTCAACTCGGCTGGGCAGCGTTCGGGAAATTACAACATCTTCGTCAGGTATACCCTCAAAACTTGAAAACGAGGCTGTAAGCAACCAGTGCGTGAGCCAGTGATGACCTACGGAACTGAGACGTGGTCCTTCACTGCTGGCCGGATGAGGAAGTTCAAGGTCACCGCGATGAGGGCTATGTCGGAGTCTCACTGCGTGATAAACTTAGAAATGAGGATATCCGCAGTAGAACCAGAGTGACCGACATAGCCCAACAGATTAGTAAGCTGAAGTGGCAATGGGCCGGCTATAGCTCGAAGAACTGACAACCGATGGGGAAAAAGGTTCTCGAGTGGCGGCCCTGTACCGGCGGATTTATGTGGGCGTCCCCCACTAGATGGAGTGACGACCTGGTAAGACATGCAGGAAGTCGATGGATGCGGGTGGCTCAGGACCGTGCTTGTGGCATTCCTTGGGGGAGGCCTATCCAAAGCAGTGACTGTGAGGGCTGTAATGATGATGATGATGACATATATGACATTAAGAAAAGAAAGTAAAAAGCACTTTCCTGCCATTTTTCATTTTTTTCTGTCCGCCAACATGAGTGAATCTAATGAAGAAATTGATACATTCTGAAGTTTTATTACAAAAGAGAAAATGACCAAGCCGCGAAAAAATTAGACGTTTATGGACCTGCTGTGTCATTAAGAGGCAAAGTTGGTTCACAAGCGTTTTCAGTCAGGGAATTTTGATGTCAAAGATGCAGCTCACTCTGCTCGCCCTCATACGGATAAAGTCACATTAGTAGTTACGACATAGCCGAGAAATTGAGGATTGGGCACAAAACAGTTTTGACCCATTTGATAAAGTTTGGCTACAAAAGCTCGATATTTGGGTACCACACTAGCTCACTGAAAGAAACCTAATGAATCGTGTACTCATTTGCGACTCTCTATTAACAGGTAATGAAACCGAACCATTTTGAAGAGATTGATCACTGGTGATAAAAAGATCACCTACGACAAAAAATGTGCGAAAAGATCATGGTCAGGTAGTCAAGCCCCACAGACTGTAGCGAATCCCGGATTAATACGCAGTAAGTGATTCTGTGTGTACGGTGGATTAAGGGTATCCTTATTATGAGTTTTACCGCCGGATAAAACCATCGATTCAAATCTCTACTACCAACAACTAATGAGAATCAAACAAGAAATTGAGAAAAAACGGCCGGAATTGATCAACAGAATAGGACTGGTCTTTCCTCATGATAACGCCAGACCACACACATATTTGGCCACTCAGCAAATATTGAGAGAGCTTCGTTGGTAAATGTTAATGCATCTACCATATAGTTCTGACCTTGAACCCTCAGATTCTCTTCAGAATTTTTTGAGTAGTGTTAGGTTAACATCAACTAACTGTCGCATTTTTTTGATCAAAAATACCAATATTTCTACAGCAACGGGATTATGTCACTACCTACAAGATGGCAACAAGTTAACGAACGAAATGGCACGTAGATATATTATAATTAAATGTAATTAAACTTTGAAAAAAAATTGTCTTGAATTTGTAAATTAAATGAAGAAACTTTTTCTTAGTTCCCAATCTATACCAGTTTTATAAAATTACAGTCATTTATTTAGTCCTACAACATTGAGAACGAAAAAAATCACCTTAAAAAAGAGTTAATTTTAGTGTGTGCAAAACAAAATTATGAATTTCGGAACAGCTTTTATACATCATTTGTGTTTTGAAATTGTAGTAGATGAATATTCCCAAGCGCCGCTGCGAGCAGCGTCGCGTTGATGCACGCTGCACACTAAATGTTATATTACTACATTAGACAGGGTCCATCCACATTTGATCATCTTGAGGTATCTTGATCAGGCTTATCGCGTCGAATAATTGTAACTTAAGTATAGACAACTCATTTCACCATATTGTATCACTAGCCGTATCGTGTCAAAACGCATTAATATTTAACCATATCAATTATGTCAGCGTATCGTCAAGCGACAGTGCTATATTTTCCTACGTTCTTCGTTTCTTTTCCATGTCTCATAAGATATGTTTGATATGAGATTTTGTGGAATGGGGTATTCAATATAGTATCACAACGCGTATAACATGATTGCCTATAATGTGACGGAGATGGTAAACTACGATGATCAAACTATTATCTATGGGATATCTATGAGCCACGGCACAATTACCACTCAAGTTGATTGTGTTTGTTTGGCAATTTTATACTTAAAAAATATTATGAGGGCAGAGTCTAAATTCAAACAGATACAGGTCATTTAAAAATGTTGTATCACGAGGCGCTTATACTACAAAATATTTATATATAGATTCTAAAATTGAGAGTGCGCCTGTTTTTGCGCACACACTCGTGCGCTATAAACCTATCCTGCGCATCCGTTGAGACTGGCCGTCATGACCAAAATCAATCTGGAATTAATTTAGGTATTGCTAAAAGATATTTGAAATAATTTTGAAAAATTTAGTGAAACTGATAATTTAGTTAAATTTATAAAGATAAAAAGTAATACTGAAACTCTGAACTGTAAAATTAAAAAATCGGTGAATCAAACTTTTTATGATTTACCTAAATTTAAGAACGAGTATAAATGTCAGAGTTCATTACAAATATTCGATAAAGTTAAATGAATTATTTTATAGCGTATTTTATTATATACAATATTAAAAAACTATTATAAAAAAAAGTAATTAAAAAAAAACTAGTAATTTAATTATCAAACAGTTCTACTCCCCGCGGTATCGTGCCAAGAACGCTGGCTGCGTTTCCCCGCTGAATGGCTATACTAAGCCTTTGAGCGAGAAAAGAGCCAGCCCTCTTATCACCAGCAGCAATGTCCAGCCGCGGATGGAGTTCCTTTAAGAACTTCACCGTACGTGGACCCCACGGACCGATAGTCTCTACAGCAAATGGCACAAATATGTAATCATCTCTCAGAGACTTATATTTGCGCCACTTACTCAGTTCAGCTGCCTCTGATGCCGCCCCGACTCTCAACGAGGTACCTGAGATTAGAGGCCAAAGTGTCTACGCAAGTAGCATCCCACACTAGGATTTACCTCTCTCCCAGGGACCAATTTCATACCGTCGGGTCTCCTGCCATCGTCTCTAAATATTCCACGCTCTAAAACCGAGGGATCATTAATAGAGACAAGAGCCTTCGGATGACATCGTTCAAAGAACCGTGCCGTGTAAACCTACCAGCACTTTTCTTACAAGAAAGTCCGTGAAGCCCAAACTTGTCGACGCTGCTACCACAGGCGCACTGATGGGGTTGACAAACCGCCGCCCTAGTCGGATTCCTACGGCATGCAAGCTTTCCCAATCAAGTAATGTACCGAGATTACTTGATGGTAAAAAGCGTAACCAGTGACTAGATTCCTTAGTCGAAACAGCTAGAAGGCGTGCCTTATCTTAGGTCACTATGGAAATTATGAAACAAATCTTTTCTGCACCCTCTGTACCAACGGAATATCCCACTGTTTTGTTGGTTAACTTCCAGTGGAACATTTTCGCCGGGACAGAGCGTTTGCCATGTCTGCCCTACCTCCGTAGCAAAGCACAAGTCTTCTTTATTATTTAAAATTATGTTACATAAATTACTGACACTATGCACGGAAGCAAGGAAAGCAGGCAATGCAACGCTAGAAAGATTTCACACAATACCACCAAATTTTATAGGTAAAGTAGCTTGAGTCCAGGCTGTTGTATTTAAAGTTAAATTTGAAATTTTTCTATAGCTATTTTAAGATTATTATCAATATCTTTTAAAATATCCGAACATTTCCAAACGGACGCGAGCGGAGGTATGTAAATCTAGGTACAATGAGACAATATTTTAAGATAGTTAGCAATGGGGACTTAATTATACAATTTATCAACGTGGTTTAAAAACTGATCAAATTTTGTTTTAAACAGCTTTAATACTATCGAAAACAACGGGCACCTAGCAGGTATAGTGATTCCGTACTGATAGTTTTTATTTCTGGAGAAATATGATTGAATTTTGAATTAGTGTTCTGTGAGAAGTAGATAAATTATTGGAAAAAAATATTTCACATTTATTGCTATTTGGTTCAAGACCAATAAGTTTAATAGTTCGAAAATATAAGTAAGATCACTGAGGACGTCATCTGCTCTACCTCCCAGTGTACCGTCGTTCACGTACCAGATATTCAGCTTGGATTTCAAATTTGAAATAATGGGTTAAATTCCAAACCAGTGCTGGACCTAGTGGGTCACCCTGTTGAACACCGACTGCAGAATCGATAACATGGTTTCCGTAAAACAAGTTAGTATTTTGACTGTAACATTGCACAAACGTATGATAAATTCCTTGGGTATTGTTAAATACTCTTTCAGCAGGGCTACCCATCAACAGAAATCTAAAAGCATCCCCAGGCCAGTCCAGAATGGACTATACGCTCAGAAAGCCATATAAAGTAACATATTCTAGTAATGTCATTAAGAAGTACCGTCGTCACCACTTACATAAGATGTTGAGGCGTAATCCCGTCAATGCCGCCAGCAGAGCCTATCGAAAATGACATAATTGCTTCTAAAGTGTCTTTTTCAGAAAGGTAAGAAAGCATAAAGGTTGCATAGAAGTCGAGGTGGTAAACCCCTGAGAAGGATTGACTGAAGGATGCTTCTGACGAAGGCTTTCAAGAGTTTCATTATTACGAGGAGCCAGGATTTCGTCTGAGAATAAAATACGGATGCATTTTTTAAGTCGCCATCTATTACTTTGACTCAACTACTTTTTTAAATCAAATTTAGGACGTGGTCGAGATAAATGAGTATTAATTGGGTAATCTAGATTATGAAAAGATGTCTCTTTAGTTGAGACGTTATTGATTTATTTATTGTTTTATCAAAATGAAAATAGGAATACGCGAAAGTAAATAATTTGTCAACTCTTTTCACTATTAGTGAAACAATTTTGAATAGTGCATGACAATGCTTTAGCAAGTTGCATCCTCACAGCTCTAGGAATTTTTAACCACTGGTACATTACGATGATAATTGTAAATTTGCTCCGAAAAAAAAGGAAAAATTTGTGCATTAGAGGAATTACTAATAGAGTTATGAATTTCTACGGTATATTGTTACTTACTTACTATGACATCGTTTGATATGTATATTTAATCCCCTTTACCTTTAAACAGCCTACCGTCAGTACAATTTTGACACTGTAGGAAATCCGGCTGAATGTACCGGAGCGGAGATATTCATTAAAAATCTAAACAGATCTCTACAGCACCAAAAGTCATTATATTACATAGCTTCTATATTGACTTGAAATGTGCTGTACCCTGCATCTTTCCTGAAACACAATCATTTACGGCCTAAATAAAAGCACTTTACTCTATAAATGAAATATTTTCACATTACTTCCCTGGATTTATTCCATATTGATAAAATTGTATGTAGTTGTTATGCTTTGACAGTTGACAACGACGCAGCAGAAATATTTTATAAATGAGTATGTCTGAAATCAAAAATAATTATTACAATAACTGTCTTATATTTTACTGTTCTTTTTGAAATTTGTAAGCAGAATTGGCCTTTAACTAACAAAATAAAATAAGTTAAATATACGTAGCCTTTGACAAAATTATCTTTTTATAGCGTAATTTATTATTTTAAAAATAAAATTTTGTTAGCCAGGGCTGCTTAAATAATTTCATTGATTTAAAGATTAACTAAATTATTATGTAGGGAAACTTTCCTATAAATACTCCTGTACAGAGGCCACTCATGTTGCGAGAATGCTATGAAAATTGTTTGTTGTATTATAAATATTTTTATTGAATAATAATAATGAATTGCATGAGTATAGTTTACTACTACTACTATTGACGTCAGCTCTATGTAATTATGGTGATATTATGTGTCGGCTACTTTATTTTTTAATAGTAGTTTAACCATCTATCATATCATCCCACACATCGAAGCAATATCATCAACCGGTATCAGTCCATAATAGACCACTCCAATTCTATGGCAAACACATTGTCATTTGTCATTGTCATACACGCAATTTAGCGATCTCACTCGATATCTTGAGATAAGTAGTCTCGCACGTGGTGCTGCAAATGCCACCTAGCAGCTTTGGACTCAATGGAAAGGCGTGCTAATAGGCTTATTGATGCCCCGAATTTGGTTAAAACCAATCTTACCTACGGTTTTCTACTGTAGGCATTTCGAGAGTGTGCGCAGGAACGCATAATTTAATTCCTCCTCTCCTTCCACCATCGGACTACCAGACGTTCGGCCAGTCTCCACCTTTTGTTGTTGACTTACCACGCATTTGAACCAAACGGTTTGCTACATCATTCATCATGTACAGCAAAGGAGTGGAATAAGTTGCAGCATCTGTGTTTCCATCTGATTACAATGTGGGTGACTTGCAAGAGTGAATAGGTTTTTTTAAGTCATGCTTCACCAGTTTAGGTTACATCACTACTTACCATCAGGTGATTGTGGTTAATGCTGGTTTAATAATATAAAAAAAAAACTTACCATCAAGTGGACTGTGTGCTCGTTTGTCACTCTTATTCTTAAATTGTAAATTATAGTATTTTAATTTTAAATTATTTTACTTAATTATCTTGTCTTTAATCCTTATAACAAAAGAAGCCCATGTTTATCAGTGCATTTTACGTGCTCATCAAAAAGAAAGTTATTCTAGAGCGAAGTAAGTTTTGTGCACATAACCATACAAAGTGTTTTCCCGTACTGCTCCTCGGTTCTAGATAATACCTAATAGCAACTACGGCAGCACAGCTAATCTTGCTTGCTGTTCATAAAGTCATACTCATAACCATAATTCCGAGTTGGCCTTTACTGCGTGAACTTTAGAAGAGGAACGTATTGTGGCGGCAGTGTTACTGTGCTACAATAATTAACGGATCCAACAATAACTAGTCTAAACCACGCTATAAAAGTTTCGGAACGACTGCATAATATAGTTCTAGCTCCGTACTACCGCACGAAGAACCCGCCCCTGAGACTTAACAGTTCGTCCGCGCGAAATCTCCCATTTCTAGCGGTGGCCAGCGGATATAAAACGGGTGGAAATCAACTAATCCGGAAGTTACCAAAGTATTATGATCTCAAGACCGTTATAGCGTTTACTACTAATATACCATCGCATGTGTAGTTAGTACTTGGAAACCATATTTTATTATAACGGTGGATGAGAAAGCCATATTTAATAAAAGTCACCTTGAACCTTATACGCAATCAAACAATATTGATATTGCTGTCGCTTCATCGGCATCACAACAGTCACATTGTTTTCTACTTCTAAAATTATTTACAATTTTTTTTGTTGTCATAAACTGCATTTTTATAGAAATGAAGTGATAAAAGTACTTTAGCCAGACTGATGGTAAATGGCTACTGCAGTCTATGAACACCTATAACCAACTTCAAAAACAGAAGGCTGCAGTTGGTGTCACCACTAATGAATAAGGTGAAAGGCCCACAGCCTGTAATTATACTGACTCTTTATACTCTACTATACCCTTCCTATGCCGGTATACAGCAGTGCAAGCACTACTATTTAGTGGCAGAAATAGATAAGAGGCCGGTACCACCTATATCGCTATCCCTACAGAAATGGAATCCTACCACCTAGTTGTATTTTTAAATTTATTTATTTCAAAACTTTACCTTCTCACTAGTATTTTATTTTATAACATGTACGTTTACACACATAATTTGCATATGGACAAACAATTATTTCTAGGACATACACATATGTGTAATATTATTTTCCCGCAGTCCCGCAGCACCGCAACAAAATACTTTAAATTAAGCACCGGTCTGAGGGGTAGCATAACAGGCTCATAAGTGATTATTTGTTTGAAGTTGGTTGAAGGTGTTCATGGACTTCAATAACTTTTTACATGGGGAATGCTACGCACACCCACCTCGCGGGGCAAGGATGGGTTGCGTCGGACCTCACCGACTAAAACCCCATGGTGTTACACCTTCGTCGCAATTGGTAGGGCCACGGGAATGCTTTCGCACACATCCGCGGTCTCATGAGTGCCAGCCGCCCATGGGGCAGAGGACTACTCCTACCCTATCTCCTTCCTGTAAGGCGCACCAAAATATGGCACGCCTTTCTCCCGGCCTTCTACCACCCGCCAACGGACGCCCCTGTCCGATGCGCGACGAAGTCCGGTATGATTTCGAATTATTACCGGTAACCCCAAATCAGGCAACCTTGATCCACACAAATATTTTCCTAACGATTAAAATATGCTTTTCAGTTTTAATATTACTAGTTTTTGGCCACCCGAACATTACAAACCATATAGTTTACTCAATAAAGAATCTTTTGTCGTCTCAATTTTAATGTCTTTAAAACTAAATGGAAAATTTTCTTGCACAAAATTAAGGTAATCTGGCAGTGCTGTCCTCACATTTGACTCTGTTTAGTAGAATTCAAAGGAAAACGAGAAAGCGCATCGGCGTGACAATTTTGTACTGATTTAATAAATTTTGAATTATAACAGTATACTAGCGGTCAGTCACGGTATTCCTTTATTCGGCCCAAACCATACGTAAAATAAACTGTCGCCCGTATAAGTATTGGTGGTGCTTGCGCACACCGAACACAATTGCGAGTGCTTCCTTGTCCAGCTGCGAGTATTTTTGCTCGGCGGCGTTAAGTGTACACAACGCGCAGCATATGGGTCGCTCACTGCCGTCTGTGTACCGCTGAGCGAGCACGGCACCCAGTCCGTATGCGGTGTTGTCCACTGATAACACCAACGGCAGAGTAGGATCTTAGTGTGCCAACACTGGTGCGCTGCTCAATACTTTTTTTATTCGGCAAAAAGCATCCTCACACTCATCATTCCATTGCCATTTAACATTTTTTTGTAATAAGTTGTACAACGGTTTCATTATATCACTTATATTTAAAAAAACTTTAGTAAAAATTAACAAGGCCCATAAAACCTTTTAATTGAGTTACATTTGTTGTAGATGGGGCTGCCATAATGACTTTAATTTTGTTAGAATCCAAAAAGTCGTCCTTATCAATTTTATAACCTAAATACATTACACAATCCTTAAAGAATTGACATTTACTGAAATTGATTCTTAGTCCATTTTGTTTTAACCTTTCTAACACTGCTGCCTCAAATTTGCTAAATGGGTAGTTTTATCCTTTCCAGTTACACATATGTCATCTGCAAATACAGCCGTTGAAGGGCCACCAATGTTTCCTCCATTATCTTTTGAAAGTTTTTAGGAATACATTTTATACCAAAAGGTACTTTTTGTAAATGAACGTTCCGACATGAATGGTAATTACACAGCGGCTGTGATTTTTTATCTAATAAACATTGTTAGAATGCATTTGATAATTCAAGTTTTGTGTATGTTCGCCGCCCCAAGGTCGCAAAAGTTCTTCAATCCGCGGTAAAGGATAATGAAAAATTTTAAAATTGGATTAATTGTTATTTTATAATCTTCACATATTCTGATTGAGCCATTTGACTTAATAACAGGGACAATAGGCGTATCGTGTGGCTGACCTTTCGACATTGTAAATAACCCTTCTTGTTCTAACCGTTTGAGTTCGTTGACTCGCGGCGCAGCCAATGGCAGCATGCCTTCACAAACACAGGGGTTTCAACCTTGAGGTGCAACGATACAAGTGATTTGAATGTACCTAACCTTCTGCAAACACTTCAGGAATTCGTCTTCAAAGCTTTTGCTACCGACTCAGAGTCGCTAATATTGTGACATTCAACAATTTCTATTTCCAATTCTTTATCCAAGTTCGCCCATTGGTGGACCGCCGTTTTCAATAATAAATAACTTAAGCATCGCAAACTTGGAACTACAGATAACCGTTACCACAATATAACTGATGGTCTCATAACGTCGCCAGTATATGATCTCAGACAACAACTTGAATAGTAGTCAAATTTCGGAAGCGTCGAAAGGAGTTTTTAAAAACTAAAATACAATTAGATTACTATGTCCGACCGATTTGGAGGTGGCTTTAATAATGAACAATATTCAAAGAGTCCGTTTGTGCGCAGACATTCGACTCATCAATTAAGTACTAGGAACTTACATAGAAATGCTGACGCATTAGTTTTATTGCTTAGTCTAAATTATACGATATTATATATTTGAATATATTAATCTAAAACAGAGGGACGGGGTGTATCCATAACTCCTCCTTCCCTAAGAGCAAAATTATCGGTAATATCATTTTTGATGTTTTTACGATAATTTTGTATGTAAGGTATACATTTTTTTCTTAACACGTATAAAAGAACAATAAGAAACTTAAAGCTAGGAAATTTAAAATTACATATGTTAGAACACTGAAGTTAGAGTCTTTTTCTCCGTTGAGAGCACTTAAATCTGTGTAATAGATTTCACTGTGTTTTAAAGCATTTGACATATATTTCACTTCGTCCAAGTTGACACCATTCATGTTAATTACGCGTGTACTTGTTACGTTAATATTTTCGTAAATGAGGTAAGTTGATGACTGAAACTGGTGGCGCTGCTTGTATTCCGTGTAAACACGGTGGTGATGAATATGAGTACCGTGTATCTCCAGGTCACAGGGCTCATCGCTGGTTAGTATATAGGTTCCAAAATTGGTTGTTTGGTGATCTCGGTACCGCAGTGCTTGGTCAGCGTTTTTAGCTTGTGAAAACAATCCAATTTTCTGATTTAATTGCTGCACCTAACGTCTTCAATTGTAATAGCGTGTTGCGTGCAACAATTAAGATTATTCTCAAATTTCATTAGCTGTTCTATGCAGGTAAGTCCAGGGTAGAGGGCTCTATTTTCGGTACACAGGAAATCATTACCAGCAGCAAGGGGACGACACGGTTTCGTGACTGGTAAGTATTTCATTCCTTTCACCAGGAGGTAAGGATATTTTGGGAAAATGGCAATCGTTTCGTTTACAGATTCGCGGAAAATAGGTATGGAATAAACCTTAAAATAATTGTAAGTATTATTATCAGTTAACGGAATCTCCATTATAAATGCTATCTGGTTTTTCTTAAGATAAGATTTTACACTTATGGTTTGTTCTAGTTTTACCAAATTAGTTTCTGTTGGTGGGTACACTAAATTTTCGGTATTCGATATTAGTTTTAAATGATCTAAAAGTTCTGTAGAATTTACTATAGATTGATGAAGTATCGATACTCTACTAAAAGCTAGAGCAGTCTCTATTTCACTTAATTTATAAAATATAGTTCGAAAATTACTTATAAATAAATTAAATAATCCAAAAATATACGTAGAGAAAACCCAGTTATTTTTCTAGTCGTTAAATGATTTAGCATTGTCTCTACACTTTTCAAGCGTGCATCCAGCATAACGGAATTATTATTTAGGGTTTCGTGGCATTAATAAAGCTGTCTAACATTTTGGAGACCAAGGTAAGTTTCTTAGATACGATAATTTGGTTGTGACTTAATTCCGAAATAAGTTTATCATATTTAAGAGCATCTTCATGATCGAGGTTTCCTGTAATAATTTTAGAACAGAACCTAATGGATTTAAGATCCCTCTTAAAGCGTTGCGGCATAAGTTGTTGAAATTTTTGAACGGTAATATCGCGTATGTACTCTACATGGGTTTTAACACTGATAAATTCGAGGTATGCTCCTTTACTTCAATTAGTCTACTAAGCTTATGATATTGAGCAATAATTAGATTTAGGTCGTCATAAACATTCTCTAAATTTAAAATCTTTATTATAGTCCAGTGATCTGTTTGGGCATATGCTTGTCCTTGTTTTACCGGAAGTATCCCTGGGTTTTCCTGTGACTGCAGATGATGGGCCAGGATCGGCTTCTGCAATCATCAGTATGCACCACCTGTGGAGGGCGTTTGATATTTTAATTGGAGCTTTAGTCTTCCTTTCTCCTATTTGTATTGGCACTATATTTCTTTCGACCTTGCCTACTACCTTAGCCTTAACATATCGCGGTTTGTCCTTGCTTTTCTTTGTTTGTATCCTTAGCAAATATAGTCTTACCACACTGAAATACTATCTCACCTTCACCGCCTTGCTTTTTCCTAATCTTTTCTTTAATTGCTACCATATTTTCTGCTAAATATTTGTATAAGAATTTTGTTCGCTTTGCATGGTCTCTACTAAGTGTTGTAAATACTGCTTATCAAATTCTGTATTAAAGGCTACCCGTGTCAGTATGTCCGAAAACTACCTCGAAGGGTGTAAGTTCTGTTACCGCATGAATAGTATTATTATATGCTAGTACGGAATACGTCATAACTGATGCCGCATCAGTAGGTTTTCTTTCGTATTTTGCCAATCTATAAATTTCTATTATTGTCGAGTGGAAGCGTTCTATAAGCCCCATCGAGCTTGGGCTATTTGGAGTTCCAATGTGCTGCTCAATTTTATTGCTTAAGAATTCTTTAATTAGTTCATTGTTAAATTCAGAGCCCGGATCTGAACTTATCTTTTTTGGTATCCCGTAAAATGAAAAGTACTTCATTAAAGCTCGGACTACTTCGGGGGTGGATCTATTTGCAATTTCTATCGCTTGGCCTAATTTGCTAAACGCATCTATGAGAGTCAGATAATGTTTTCCTTCGATGTTAAACAGGTCTATAAATATCTCTTGAAACGGAGCATCTTGGGTCTGGGTTAATTGAAGAATAGGTTTAATTGGCTTTCTGTCATATTTCATTTTTTTACACGCAGTGCAACTATTTATTATTGCCGAAACAGTTTCTTGTAAATTATCCCAATAGTAATTTCTGCGGATTCTAACTAGCGTCTCTTTAATGCCCCGGTGACATGTCTTTCCTTCGTGATACTTAAGTACAATCGCCCTTTGTTCTTTTCGTCTTCAACAAAATTACTGTTCCGTGCATTCATAAATTGAACCATGCCCTTTTGAAAAGTGTATTATAATATTTAAATTGCCTTCGATGTTCTTTTTCGTTCGAAATATATAAAATATTTAATTTTAGGCCTAATATATTTCTTTAAAAATTCTTTAATTAATTCGGAATTATCTAATGGTAAAAATACTTCTAATACTTTTTGTTTTTCCTAGAAATATCTTTAACCTGATATTCATTTTAAACCATGAAAATATTAATATTTGATTTGGCTTTGTATCGATAGCCTCGTGTAGTATTGGTATTCCGTTTGACTCTAATTCTACGGCTGAATGCACAGTTTGGGACTTACTAGATTCTGAAGGTGATCGAATTGATATTCGGAAACCTTTTCTGAACTACAAATTGATATTGTGTCGGAACGAGACATAGGACTCATGGAAACAGTACTTGAGTCTGATATTGTCACAATGGACGTTGTGTCATTATGTCTTTATTTTGAGTGTTTAATTTTTCAATTTCCTTAACTACGTGTTTCAGATGCTCCTAAGCTTATACTTTTGCTGTCGAAATTAACGTCCATCGAATGACCTTCGTCGTCTGAATTTAAGGCATTAACTTTAATTCTGGATAGGGCATCGGCATTTGTATTTTGTTTTCCATTTTATAAATGATTTCAAAATCGTACCCTGTAGTCGTAATCGCCATCTGGTGAGCTTACTGTTTGGTTCTTTAATGAATAAAGCCAAACTAAGGGTCGGTGGTCAGTATAAATTACAAATTTTCGTCCGTAAAGGTACGGTCGGAAATGTTTTACGGCCCAAATAACAGCTAAAAGTTCGCGTTCGATGGTGCTGTATCTACTTTCAGTGTCACTAAGCGTCCTACTAGCGTATGCAACAGGTCTATCACTACCAATAGGTCCCTGTGATAGAACTGCTCCTAAAGCTATATTAGAGGCGTCAGTCGTCAAAATAAAGGTTTTATCGAAGTCCGGTACTGTAATAAGGGTACACTCGTTAGTATTTTTTACATTTTTCAAACGCATTGATATATTTTTCATCGATGATTATTTTATTTCGCTTTTAAGGCATGCAGTTAGAGGTTGTGTGATCTTAGCAAAGTCTTTTATGAAGCGTCGATAGTACCCTACCAGCCCTAAGAAACTTTTAATTTCGTTGTTGTCTTAGGTATAGGAAAATTTAACACGGCATTAATTTTGTCTGTGTTCGGACGTAGCCCTTCTTTTGTAATGGTATGTCCTAAATATAAAACCTCTTTCCTTAAAAATTCAGACTTGTCTAATTGAACTTTTAGATTAGCCCAATTCTGTCAAATATCGTCCGTAACTTTTGTATATGTTCTTCCAGACTTGTCGAAAACACAATTATATCATCTAAGTATACCATACAGTGTATCCTGTAATCCCTCAGCACACTGTCCATGGTCCGCTGAAAAGTTGCAGGAGTTGTCTTCAGGCCAAACGGCATCCTAAGGAATTCGTAATGGCCGTTTTGAGTGCTAAAGGCTTTTGCCTGTCTTGTTCTTCTATTTCGATTTGGTGATAACCACTTGCCAAGTCGATTGTACTGAAATAAGAACTCTTCCTAACTTGTCAAATAAGTCTGTTATGTTTGGTAGTGGGTATTTGTCGTCTATGGTTATGTCATTCAAACGTCGATAGTCTATAACCATACGAAATTTAATTTCACCAGATGCATCCATTTTTTGGGTACTAGGTGTACGGGAGCATTCCATGGCGAATGTGACTCCTGAATGACATTGTCCTTCAATAACTTGTCTACTTGCCTATTTATCTCGTCTACTTGCATTGGTGCTTGACGGTAGGGTCTGACATAAATTGGGTCTTCATTTTTTGTGCGTATCTTATGTTTAATTTCGTTAGCGAAAGTCAGTAATTTGTCGCAGTAAAATATGTCTTTAAATTCTTGGCAAAGTCTAAAAATTTTGTCGCGTTCCTCATCGTTAGTGTGATTAAGTCTTAGTTTAAGTAGATTTTCCTCGAGTACTTTATCGATCTCTAAGTCACTATAGGTACATGTTAAGTTTATGTCACATTGAGTAGTCGTATCATACTTAGTAACTGTAAAAGGTCGTGTTACTGTTAATATCATTTCTTTGTCAAGGACGTTCTGTATGACGTTGCGGCATAGCCGTTAACTCAATTTACCAATGCACTAGGCATTCGTACACCGCTGACAAATTTTATAGTTATGATAGTATTATAAATATAATTTGTTATTATTAACTATTGGTATGCAAGTTGTTTTGTTTTAAGTACAAGGTCTTTAAGGTCTATAATTGTATCTAGTTGTTTCAATAGGTCGTTACCAATGAGACCGTCATATCGAGAGTCGACGTCATATAGATAAAATTTATGACAATCTGAACTCTTGAAAGTGGGTGGTAGAGGATTTGTCACCTCATCGTGTCTGCTAGAGGCGTGGGTACTGACTACTTCGAACGGTTCATGTTATATATTGATAGAAGTGTTGATATGCTTACGGGGCTGATAAAGATCGAGTACTACCTGTGTCTATCATTAATTTTGCATCTATTTCAGGGATATGAATATAGGGTAACTTGAGATTCGGATCACAATTTATTTCTATGACTTCTTGTCTCCGATGGAGGCTTTCGTGAAAATTTTCAAGAGTTTGAGGTTGAGTTCCGTCTGTAAGTTCGTCGTAAGTCATTTCGTTAACGGTTTCTCAGCGGATGGTATCAGTTCACTGTCATATTGCTCACATACTCGTCTGTGTCATAATACTCATCATAGTACTGTCCATTTTTCTTAAGGTCAACTCATTTAGTCTAAAGCCAGGCTGTGGCCTAGGAGGAGCTGTCCTCATGGAAACGTCAGTCTCTTGAAAATTGGGTTTTGAGTTTGTGGTTTATTACCAAATTGTGTAGTTGGCATACAAATTGCTGTTGAGGTCTTTGACCAAAATGTTGTGGCTGAAAGCCCAGTTGTGGACGGTAACCGAACTGTTGTGGCTGAGGGCCGAGTTGTGGACGGTAGCCGAACTGTTGTGGTTAAGGGCCAAGTTGTGGCCGATAACCAAATTGAGGTGGACGGTAACCTATCTGTTGCATTGGTTGAGGACGAAAGCCAGGTTGGGGTCTTAAATTGGCTTTGATTTTGAATGCCGAAATTAAATTTTTGTAATATTATTTGGAAACACTGGTTTGTATCCGTATGGTTGCATTACCGCGGGGCGTACTACCGAATTTAAATCCTTGTGTTGGAACTGATGTTTGAGGCTGCCTTAAAGCTAAACCGCTACTACTGTGGATACGATTACGCATATTGTATTGGTCATGGAAGTTGACTTCTCAGTACAATGCTCAGGGCGTCTTCTAAAGTCGCTGGCCTCTTTAATCTCACTATCCGAACCATATTCTCGGGAAGATTGTATAGGAATACGTTTAGAGCTGTATTGTTGTAAATTGCTAATTTAGCGCTTTTAAGATTACTATCATCCGATATGTTCACTTTCGAAATTAATAATGATCGAATACTTTGAATACGGTTACAAAAATCTTGAAAGTTTTCGCCAGATTTAATCTTTAAAGATTCTAATTCAATACTAATACACTCTTCGCTACGGGGGTCTCCGAAATGTTGCGTTAGCAAATCTTTCAACTGAGACCACGACAACATCCTCCTGTTCCGATAAGAGTGACGCCGCGTCATCTGTAAGCCTACTGGTTATAGAATGATAAACGTATAAATTTGTTCTTCGTCACCCCTATACCTACGAATGACATATTCACATTTCCTCAAAACAAATTTAACTGTCTTTTGTCGCCATTAAAAGTGGAATAAGCCGTAGCATTTCTGTAGGAATGGGATTAATTACAACGGTCTGTCGTTCTGCTGCCATTGGTTGTTCCATCGTTATAGAGTAATGCACGAGTCAGAGGAGCAGTTAATATAGAGCGCTATTTTATGCAATAACACAAAATATAAGGTAGAACACACTAAAGCATATAAAAATATAATTTATAAAATAAAAGTTTATTTAAAGTATAAAATGTAAAAGTTGTAAATGTAATGAAAAATAAAATTAAATGAAAGAAAACTGTATTATATCTCTAGCCTTTATAAAACATATATTCTTTAATTATCAAGTAAAGCTTTAATTATATTTAATTTATTAATTTTATAAAAGTCTTATTTTAAAACGTTTAATAATCTCTGTGCGAAAGGGCACTCTGTGTCCCATTCTTTATCACTGTTATGTTACGCCTACACTAATAGAGTGTCTATTACTAAATATATTTAATTGAAAAACCAGATACGTTATAATGAGAGAAGTCCGATCTCAATAATAACAAATTTAAATAAAAATGGAGGATATGTGGTATCAAGGATGGTGAAAAGTTTTACTCACCAACCAGCCGCTATTCATGTCTTCCGCTTCCTCGATGACAAATTTCTTTGGTTCTTGATTTGCCCAACAGCTATTCGCGCTGCTATCACGAATTCAGGCGAATTTGGACACCTGAATATTTCGAGAGACGGTACAGCCTTCACGAACAATCCTACCGGCTGCGCCAGTCAAATTTCGGAAGCCGAAAGGAGTTTTTAAAACTAAAATACAATTAGATTACTATGTCCGACCGATTTGGAGGTGCTTTAATAATGAACAATATTCAAAGAGTCCGTTTGCGCAGACATTCGACTCATCAATTAAGTACTAGGAACTTACATAGAAATGCTGACGCATTAGTTTTATTGCTTAGTCTAAATTATACGATATTATATATTTGAATATATTAATCTAAAACAGAGGGACGGGGTGTATCCATAACTAGGTCCATGTTTGAAATATTTATCATAAAAATGTTTCGAAATAGCCGATATTTTACTGTCCGTGTCAATTTCAAATTTACATGGCACCTTTTCTACTACTAAATTTGCATAGTACAGTCCGTCACCGTCATTACTTGTAACCAAGTTAAAAAAATTACAGTCATCATCTAAGTCCGAATTATTTAAAAAGTACTGACCTGTGTTCTCCTTTGCACTCTTAAGTTCACATTTACCTTGACACATTACTTTTAAGTGGCCCTTCTGGCCGCACGAATTACATGTATAATTTTTAAAACGACGAAACGGTCTTACCGCAACGGGCACAAAGACGACGCTGTGACGTCACCGTCGTAGGCACGGTAGCCGCGCCGGATCGTGCGCGTGCTCCGCCGTTGCCGAACCGGTGCAGGCCGCCCTCGCCGTGGGCCGTCACTGCGCCAGCCCCGCCAGCGCTCGCACCGCCCAATGCGCATGCCGTGCTCGCATGCTGCTCAGCTGCCTCGAGCGCCGTGGCCAACTCCACAGCCCTTTTGTAGTTTATACTCTTTTCGGCAAACAATCTTGACCGCATCTCTTCGCTGTATAAACCCGACACGAACTACCGAAGTTGCAGTTTTTAGCCAAGTGTTTTAGACCATGTAGGTAAACACGAGTATTTTCTACCTGCTGCGTCCGCTGCCGAAAAATGTGTCGCTCCGCTATTTCAGATCTCTCCGGCTCCAAATGATTTTGACGATTGTAACTAATTCTTCGAACTTCTTTGTGTCCGGTTCCGCGGGTGAACACAAATCACAAATAAGATTGAGCACTCGGAACCCACTAATGTCAAAAGCGTAGCTACTTTTAGATTATCATCGATACTATTTAACAATATAAATTGTTTTACGCGACGAATGTAACTGTCCCAATTTTGGCTTTCGATATTAAATGTTTCTATTTAAAAAAAATCCATATAAAATTCCACGTAAGTACCGAAATTCTAGACCGACTGCGCCAATGTTATGTACACGTCAATAAAAGGCAGAGATCTGGTAACGACTGTTTTATTGAAAACTTAAATTAACCCACATTATATTTATAATCGAAGTACCGACATAACACTTGTCACCCTAATTCTTTAAAAAAAGAGAACTATGTTTAACCTAATAACGTAATTTTAAGGTGTTAGTGACTAAGTTTTTACGCATAATCTACGGACAAATTTAATCTTAAAGTATGTATTATTTTATTTTTATTATTAAATCTCTTTATATACTCAAAATCCCAAGTGAAAACCTACTATCTTTATAGCGGCTGTAAAAACTAAACTGAATACACCTTCCATACCAAAAAGTGTCATAAAAATGTTATCGAGGTTCTCCTTTTTTATAAAATTCACTTTGATGCGTGAACAAAAAATAATAGTGGTGCGCTTGATTGAAAATCAAAAGTTTTACTAATAAAATTTTATAGTTTACCAAACGCTTCTTAAAGTCCAAGCCACACAAAAGTAGTAAATATTGTGGTTTAAACTATTTACAAGCTATTATTTACAACAAAGTTTACCAATGTTTCGAAACTCAAGCACAAGCTCCTCCCGTTGTAAATACAATTTGCCATAATCACTACGCTCTCACAATGAATATTATGGAGCTGCTCCTCAGAACACTGTAATAATATAACTTAAATTGAAAATTTTAAAAACCCCCGATACAAAAATAGCTGATGACCTTGAAACGGCTGAACCGATTTTGATAAAACATGTTTAAGAACTACCGATAGAACCTGCTCTTAAATAAAAAAAACCGCACCCAAATCGGTTTACCCGTTTAAGAGCTACGGTGCCACAGATAGACACACAGACAGACAAAGAGACATAAAGACACACAGATATACAGACAAACAGACATATAGGTCGACCTTATAACATACCTCTTTTTGACATGACTCTGTGGCAACCCCGGTGACAAGTTGTAAAATACTTGCTCCCAACTATTTAAAAAAATTAAATATTGTAAATTGATAATATCCACCTCAATTTTGAGTTACAGTTATTAAATAGGACTTACTTGTATTTGTAAAATAAGTAAAAGTCATAAGTATTTTAATCAAATTGTGTTCAGTGTTCAAACCAAAAGTGACAGCTGAAATGAACATCGTTTAAACTTAATGTAAGTGTAATTCTTGTTATCCCTTTAATATTTTAAGATTTACCTTTTAAGTAAGTGTTGTTCTGGATTTCATTAGATTATTTACATGGTAATTTAATTTGAGATCTGTAAATAAACCCATAGATCTAGACATTTGCTTACTCTGCTTCTTCGGTTTTCTTTCTTTGTTTTCTTTTGCTATTTACACTTAATAGTAAAATGAATACACGCAACGCCAAAACGCGCCAATCGGAAAACCAACTTCAAATGGCGCTTCAAGAACTTAAGGCGTCAAAGGAGCAGTGTGAGCTATTGTGTAAAGAAAGGGATGTCAATGAAAAGGAAATAATAAATATAATTGCTAAAAATACTGAGCTAAAAAGTGATATGGTTAAGTTGCATAAAAATATACTTTTGTTTAATAAGAAAGGGATGAAATTCAGAGAACAGACGATGAGTTTGACCAATGCAGCAAGGAATATGAGGAATCCCTCAGATTAATTGCTGTATTGCAGTTACAGTTAAGTGAGGCTAATGAGCAGAATGTGCAATTAAAACAATACATAGATAACTTGAAAGCGTCCCAAACTCAAAGTCTGTTCAATGAGCTCATAGAATGTGAATCTTCTAAAGCATTGCAACCCTCCACAACAATCGATTAGACTGGTGATGATTATGTCACATCAAGAACAGCAGCAAGGATTACCTGCAGTAGAAGAAAATTAAAGAAATATATAAAAATTAATAAATAAATTAGGAAAGTGCAAAAGTTAATTAAAACTAAAATTAATGTCAATAATTATATACATGTATGTAAAGAAAAGCAAGAATTAATTAATAAACTTAAATTATGTTCAATTCAGGTGGAAAATATGAATAACTGATATGAGACTGATAAAGAGTGTCTAAATTCAACAATATGATCACTTAAATACTCCCTACAAATTATATCAAATAAATATGCATCGGCTCAGGATAAGATAAAAGAACACATATTGGCCATGAATGATCTAGTAAAGTCATGTAAGTATAATGAGGAGCGCTTTGACTCCTTGATAAAACATTAGAGCGAGTATCAGCGCTCCATACCAGGTTCATCGGGGACAATATGTGTAAATAATAATGATAACAGTAAGGAATCATTATTTTAACCTACACTCTATGACAGTGCTATGACATAGAATATTAACTTAAAAAGTAACATAAATATTTAAAAAAAAATAAAGTTATTATGTATTGTGATGACATAGGCAAAAATTTGGGCATGATGTTAAATAACTGTTTAAAAGGACATCTGGTTAGTAATTAATGTATGCCTGGAGCATCCTTTAGTCATTTATAATGAATAAAGTATTAACTAGTAAGTTTTGCCCTTATAGCACATTAATAATTCTTGTTGGGAGAAGAGGCAATAAAAAAAAACTCAATTATTAAAATATATTGATTTTGGATAATCAATATATTTTAATAATTGATATATAATACTTTAAATGTACATAAAATTATCTTGTTTACATTGCCTTACATACAGGGTTGGCCACAGGAAAATAAAGCAAGATACAATTTTAATTTATTAATGAAAAACTTTTCATGTAATAACAATTTAAACTTGACATATAATTGTTATAATTATAATAATAGAATTAATTTAATAGACATAAATAATTTAATTAAGAAATTTTGACTAGAGATAGGTATTACCTACCCAAATATAATTTAATACAGATAGCAAATGTGCTATCTAATTGTTTATATATTAACTCAGCCAAGGTCTTGGCTACACAGACATCTGTTTCTATTAAGCACCATAATGACTTAATATGTAATTTGGAATCAGAGCCAAGTAATTTAAATTAGAAAATGAGACAATAGAGGTAATCTCTAGCAGTTATAATAATTTAAATAATTTAGAATGTAGTTTACTAATACTTAATTGTATGACTCCACAAAGTGATAATAAAAATTGTTCACACCTGGTGCATTAGAATATACAAGGCATGATAGGCAAAGAGCTAGAAATTGAATTGTTCTTGAATAGCAACAATATTCACATTTTATGTGTTACTGAATGTTCGTTAAAAGCTTATAACAATTTTTAACTTCAGTAATACCAGGTAGTCAGTTCGTTCAATAGAGAAACGATTTTAAGAGGTGGCTCGTTAGTATTAGCTAGTAAATTATTATCATGTAAGAACGTAAATATATTGTGAGTCTCTCTGTTGAGCGAACTGTAGAAATGGCATGTGTTGAGTTTGAGCACCTCATTATTGTGAGCGTCTACAGAACCCATGTTCTGTATACGATACTGAAAAAATATGAGGAAGATTTTGTTAAGCAATAAACAGAATAAATCTGTTGTAATATGTGAGACTTTGATATCAATATCCTAGAAGCTTCCTCCACAAATATTAAATTTTGATCATTGTTTAAATCATATGGTCTTTTAATTTATTTTTAGAGCCACCGCGTATTACTGAATATAGTGCAACATGTAATTCAAAAACTCAATTTTTGAATGTATAATTCAAAAATTGAGTTCTGATCACTATGGATAGTAAGTTTCGTTACCTTATGTTCACAAAAAGCAAGTAGATGAGAAAATTCTGTTTCTTCCAGTAAATGCACGTCGCTTGGAGAAGTTTAGAAGTAACATAATGAAGAAACTTTCATCACTTTCATACCAAAATAATCCTAATTTTTTGTATGGAACATTGTTTAAGCTTATTTGCAAAGAAATTGATAATACTTTTACTTTTAAAACGTTCCCCTTGAACAGTCGGAAGGAATTGAAGCAATGAATGGGCGACAGTAGGAATCCATTAGAGCAGACAAAGGTTATATGAACTTTACCATGAAATGTCATATAACCCTAGCGTCGAATTTCGGGAATATTTAAAAAAATACTCAAAAATATATAAAGGAGTGTGCTCCACAGCCAAGTCTTTGCATTTGAGCAACAAAATTAAGACGGCTGCTAATAAAATTAAAATGACGTGGAGTATAATTAATAGTGAAACTGGTAAGGCCAACTCTTGCAATTCAAGCTACGGGTTAAGTTTTAACAAAAAATTAACTGAATCAGATCAGGATGTTGCAATGGTTTTTGAGAAATATTTTACTGATATTCCGATTTTAACCACTAAGTCACTGAATTCTTCTCCTGCCGTCGCCGAATCATTACTTAAACAAAATGTAAATGCGCGAACAAAGAATTTTATATTTCATAAAATATAATCAAAAAGATATTGTAAAATATTTTAAAACTATTGATATTTAGAAAACTGCAGATCTGTTTCCGTAAAAGTTTTTTCGTCTATAATAGATATAATCGCGCCTCAACTAGCTATTATTTTTAATACTAGTATCGAATATGGTGTGTTTCCTGAGTTAATGAAGCATTGTAAAATAATAGCTTTATTTTAATCTGGTAGTACTTTAGACCCCGCATATTTTATAACAATTTCTGTACTGCCAACACTTAGTAAAATTTTTGAAAAAATTATTCTTGATCAAATGTTAATTTTTTTTAATGTAAATAATTTACTTCCCTAAAAATCAATTCGGTTTCACAGGGGGTCGCTCGACAACTGATGCTGGTGTTGAGCTGATTAAATATATTTTCAATGCATAGGAGAATTCACAGGATGCTTTGGGTATATTCTGTGACCTATCCAAAGCCTTCGATTGTGTTCACCATGAAACATTATTCAGGAAACTACAAAACTACGGTGTAAGAAGTAATGCTGTTAAATTATTTGTTTCGTATTTAAGTAACAGAACGCAAAATGTTGTCATTAATAGCATGAGCTCATCCGGGTCGATAGTATGAAAGGGGCGTGCCTCAAGGCTCAGTTGTCGGCCCCTTTCTGTTTCTTGTATATATTAATGACTTACCTTACATAGTAGGGGATAACCATAGTATAGTATTATTTTCTGATGACATTTCATTAATTTTCAAATTAAGACGACAATTATTAAAATATAACGAAGTAAATAATGCTATATCTAAATTAATAAATTGGTTTAATGTTAATAACATGCATTGAAATGGCACTAAAATGAAACGTATGAAATTCTTGACCCCAAATGTCAAACATTTAAAAAAATAATGTAATTTTATATGTGGAGGAACTGAGTCTTGTCGATACCACCATTTTTCTTGGAATAACACTAGACGCGATGCTTCAGTGGAGCCCCCTTATATCAAAATTAGCAAGCAAACTTAGTTCTGCACCATATGCTGTAAAAAGTCCTTCCAATCATGTATGTTACACAATTAACCACAAAACAAATTAGAAATAGCTTGTAGCAATCACCTCATTCCAGGGTTATTATCAACCATAAATTCCTTAATATTATAATAACCCTTTTATACAAACTTTGTTTAATAAAATTTTGAACTTTGAGCAGGTCAAATTTTGTATAGTTTCAGGGATTTTGTTGTAAAAGCGTATACATCACCCCAAGAATGAATTACTGACTCGGTAGAGTCGAGTAACTGGTACTACTAGCTTGTGTCTGTTCCTAGTATTTACAGAATGAATATCACTTATTTCTGTAAACTACTTTTATTATTGTGTACGTACATTGCATTTTCATAAATGTATTGAGAGGCCAAAGTTAATATATTAATTTCCTTAATTTTTTGTCGCTGCGACACTTTAGGCTTTAAATCATAAATTGCTCTTATGGCCCTCTTCTGTAAAACAAATATAATTGTCGGCCGTGTGTCCCCATAGCAAAATACCATACGACATTATGCTATGGAAATAGCTTAAGTAAACTAGTCTAGCTGTTTTAACACTGTTAAGATTTCTAATCTTTTTTACAGCATATGCTGCAGAACTAAGTCACCTTGCTAGTTTTGATATATGGGGGCTCCATTGAAGCTTCGCGTCTAGTGTGATTCCAAGAAAATAGGTGGTATCGACAAGACTCAATTCCTCCCCATTTAAAATTACAATAGTATTTAATTGTTTGACATTTGGAGTAATGAATTTCATACATTTCGTTTTAGTGCCATTTAAATGCAAATCATTAACATTGAACCAATTTACTAATTTGGATAAAGCATTATTTACTTCGTCATATTTTAGTAACTGTCGTCTTAATTTGAAAATTTAAGAAGTGTCATCAGCAAATAATACTATATCATGATTATCCCCCACTATGTAAGGTAAGTCATTAATGTATACAAGAAACAGAAAGGGGCCGAGAATTGAGTCTTAAGGCACGCTTATTTGTACTATCGACCCGGAAGAGCTCATACTGTTAATGACAACTTTTTGCGTTCAGTTACTTAAATATGAAATAATTAATTTAAGACCATCACTTCTTACACCATAGTGTTGAAGTTTCCTGATTAATGTTTCATAGTGAATACAATCGAAGGCCTTGGATAGGTCACAGAATGTACCCAAAGCATCCTGTGAATTCTCCCATGCATTAAAGATATATCTAATCAGCTCAAGATCGGCATCAGTTGTCGCGCGACCCCTTGTGAAACCAAATTGATTTTTAGGAAGTAAATTATTTATATTAAAAAAATTAGCATTTGATCAAGAATATTTTTTTCAAAAATCTTACTAAGTGTTGGTAGTACAGAAATAGGTCTAAAATTGGCGGCGTCTAAAGTACTACCAGATTTAAATAAAGGTATTACTTTACTATGCTTCATTAAATCTGGAAAAACACCAGATTCGATACTAGTATTGAAAATAATAGCTAATGAATTCCCCCACAGATCTGCAGTTTTCTTAATATCAATAGTTTTTAAATATTTTACAATATCTTTTGATGATATTTTATGAAATGTAAAATTCTTTGTACACGCATTTACATTTTGTTTAAGTAATGATTCGGCGAAGGCAGCAGAAGAATTCAGTGACTTAAGAGTTTAAGATCGGATTATCAGTAAATATTTTTCAAAAATCATTGCAACATCATGATCTGCTTCAGTTAATTTTTGTTAAAACTTAACCGGTAGTTTGAATTGCGAGAGTTGACCTTACCAGTTTCACTATTAATTATACTCCACGTCATTTTAATTTTATTAGCAGCCGTCTTAATTTTGTTGCTCAAATGCAAAGACTTGGCTGTGGAGCACACTCCTTTATATATTTTTGAGTATTTTTTTAAATATTCCCGAAATTCGACGCTAGGGTTATATGACATTTCATGGTAAAGTTCATATAAGCTTTGTCTGCTCTAATGGACTCCTACTGTCGCCCATTCATTGAATTCCTTCCGACTGTTCAAGGAGAACGTTTTAAAAGTAAAAGTATTATCAATTTCTTTGCAAATAAGCTTAAACAATGTTCCGTACAAAAATTAGGATTATTTTGGTATGAAAGTGATGAAAGTTTCTTCATTATGTTACTTCTAAACTTCTCCAAGCGACGTGCATTTACTGGAAGAAACACAATTTTCTCATCTACTTGCTTTTTGTGAACATAAGGTAACGAAATCAACTGTCACAGTGATCAGAACTCAATTTTTGAGTTCTAATCGCTGTGGTATAATATGGTATAATACATAAATGCAACGGCTTAACATTTGTAAAAGTGTTATCTATATATGTTGCACTACATTCAGTAATACGCGTTGGCTCTAAAAATAAATTAAAAAGACCATATGATTTAAACAATGATCAAAATTTAATATTTGTGGAGGAAACTTAGTATATTGATATTAAAGTCTCCACATATTACAATAGATTTATTCTGTTTATTGTTTAACAAAACTTCCTCCATATTTTTTTCAAAAGTATCGTATACAGAACATGGGGGTCTGTAGACGCTCACAACAATGAAGTGCTCAAACTCAACACATGCCATTTCTACAGTTCGCTCAACAGAGAGGCTCACAATATCTTTACGTTCTCTACATGATAATAATTTACTAGCTAATATTAATGAGCCACCTCCTAAACCCGTTTCTCTTTTGGACGAACTGACCACCTGGTGATTACTGAAGTTAATCATTAAGGTATAAGCTTAACCAATGTTCAGTTATACATGAAATGTGAATATAGTTGCTATTTAAGAACAATGCAATTTCTAGCTCTTTGCCTATCAAGCCTTATATTCTGATGCACCAGGTGTAAACAATTTTTATTATCACTTTGTGGAGTCATACAATTAAGGATTAGTAAACTATATTCTAAATTATTTAAATTATTATAACTGCTAGAGATTACCTCTATTGTCTCATTTTCTAATTTAAATTACTTGAACTGATTCAAAATTACATATTAAGTAATTATGGTGCTTAATAGAAGCAGATGTCTGTGTGCCAAGACCTTGGCTGAGTTAATATATAAACAATAAGATAGCACATTTGCTTCTCTAGTCAAAATTTCTTAATTAAAATATTTATGTCTATTAAATTAATTATTATTATAATTATAACAATTAAATGTCAAGTTTAAATTGTTATTACATGAAAAGTTTTTCATTAATAAATTTAAATTGTATCTTATTTTATTCTCCTGTGGCCAACCCTATATGTAAGGCAATGTAAACAAGATAACGTTATGTACATTTAAAATATTTAGATAATTAATATATTTTAATAATTGAGTTTTGTTTTTATTGCCTCTTCTACCAACAAGAATTGTTAATGTGCTATAAGGGCAAAACTTACTAGTTAATACTTTATTCATTATAAATGACTAAAGGATGCTCCAGGCATACAATAAGTACTAACCAGATGTCCTTTTAAACAGTTATTTAACATCATGCCCAAATTTTTGTCTATGTCATCACTATACATAATAACTTTTTTTTTTAAATATTTAAGTTACTTTTTAAGTTAATATTCTTTGTCGTGGCACTCTCATAGAGTGTAGGTGAAAATAATGAGTCCTTACTGTTATCATTATTATTTATATTTTCATGCAAAGAAGATTAAGAGTTTTAAAAATATTTTAAATAAAAAATTGTAAGAATGACATTTTTTTGTCTTTTCTTTATCAACCTATTAAAATTCCCCTCTCAGACATTGTTCTATCCCGTTATAGCAGATCGCAGTGTAATGCCAGACAAAAAAAACATTTATGACAGAAGAATTTTTAAAACCATATATTTATATTATTGTAACACTCGTTAGTTTTTTATCCCTAAACATTTCATTAATTCGAGTGTCGAGATAGCTCAGTGATCAAGCGCTCGCAGTAAATTACGCAGCACGCGATCATTTCTTGTACTTGCTAGGCGGTAAAGGATTACAAGGAACCTACTAAGAAAATTTAAAAAATCGTAAACATGTGAATTTCGTCAATATGTATAGAGGCAGCGCGGCGGACACTTCCTTCCACTAAAACCCTCTCGAGGCACGTTACCAGCTGTGGGACGTACATACTGGGTGTCCCATATAGGCTGTTACTTCACTTCACTTACTCGACATGAAAAGAGCCGTGACAAAAAATAAAGTAAAAATTTGGCAACACAAAGTCAACGGATTCGTTACGTTTTTGAATCAACGCAAACAACGAATATCAACAGTCCTAAACAAACACTGACGAATGTTTGCCCTTAATTTATTTTCAACATTGGAATAATACCTTAACAGCTTCGCAAAACAAAGGAAAGGTACATGCACATTATATCCAAGCTTAGATCTAGAATAGCCTGATATTGTATCTCTTTTATTAATAATCTGCAATTAAATATATTTATCTCTTGTCAGCTGCAGTGTAAGGCCGTGATAGTTCAGGGCACAACGACTTTAATTCCCGCTGACACCGCTATATAAAACCATGAATCGGACAAAGCACCAGTAGATATCATAACTGCCGTAGACAGCCATGAACCACTTACGATCAGGCGGACTGCGAACTCATTCATTACTTTAATTAAAAGTATAGTTATAGCCTTTAAACTTCCCAGTACTGAGCACAGGTGTCTTCTCATTTCTGAGAGGTTTATGGAGTGATTTGTCCGTAGCACAGGACCAGTGCGTTAGCAGAGATCTCATGCCTTTTGAATTTTTTATTCACTAGACATGCTGGCTTACGCGCGATATTTCCTTCACTGCTAAAGTCATCGTAAACCAGCCCTTAAAATTATAACTTAAAATTAAATAGGTACCGGCGGGGATCGAACCCGGGTTTCTCTGCAACATTTTCACTTCTTCTTTGGAGCAATTTTTTATTTAATATATGTTATGTAGTAGCTGTGTGTTATCGACTAATAAAATAAAATAAAGACTATTGAAATCTGTCACGAGCATATCATCATCATTAAGTGCATGGTTGAACAATCCCAGAAATGAATGCAAGTTGGCACGTTCCATTCGAGCTTTATATTACATTTTCCTGCCTTCAAAAATTAAAGAGATTGCTTTATTCAATAACAATTATCAATTTCACCAAGCATTTTTATTGAACATTATTTTTCTTTCTCTTCTGCTAAAGGTCTCTGAAACTCGTCATAAGACCTCCCTTATCGAATGGTAGTAAAAAAATACTTTTAGTGAAAATATAATAAGTGACTTCAATTAACTAAAAAGAATAAAATAATCTCACGTTCTGAAGCCTGAGATTAATACTTCTATAAAATACTAGCTGTTACCCGCGGCTTCGCCCGCATGGTCACTGGGAAATGAACTATCCATTGCTTTTTTAATTTAAAGAAAACTGAGTTTTATAGATTTGTCAGAGATGCAGCCATTAAAAGGAAACTGAGCAAAATTGATTCGTCAGCCTATTTAAATTTTTTGAAACGCAGCGTATAGGAAAGCATGAAAATAGCCTGTTTATTCCAAATGGAAATGGGATATTTTTTTAATTAAAGGAAACTGAGCATAATTATCCGTCAGGGATGCAGACTTTTGAAAAGAAACTGAGCTAAATTGATTCGTCAGAGATGCAGTTTTCTGAATTGAAAGGAAACTGAGCCAAATAAAAGATCCGTCAGAGATGCAGCCTTTTGAGTTGAAAGGAAACTGAGCTTAATAGGTCCGTCAGAGGTGCAGCATTTGGAATTGAAAAGAAACTGAGCTAAATAGGAAATTTTGAATTGAAAGGGAAGATCTGTGGGAATTCTGATTAATTGATTGTGGAATTTTGGAAAAAAAACTAACTGAACACTATTTTAAGACGCTACTGTACACAATGTTATATGTTTTTCCATTCGGGGAAAGAATGTGGAGATTCTGGGCATTTGACACACGCGAACATGCTACATACAGCTGACCATGAGAGAAGCACGGTTTTTCTAAGTTGACCCCACTACCTGTAACGTTTGCCCTTGCGCTTTATTAATTGTCATTGCAAAACTGAGCTTAATAGCGAACTGCAACCTTTGAATTGAAAAGGAAGATCTGTGGAATTATAGGGATCCGTGGAATAATAACATTTTCACCTTTTCCTACGCCTGTCAAAATTGTAGCACTGATTATGTTCCGTCCAAGATGTGTCACACGTAGCCTTGTCCGTTACATAACCGAGGAGCATCTAATTTTCGCATTAGCATGAATGGGATGCCTAATTTTAATTGAAGTTTATGTGAGGCACACCTGACAACTCTAGAGAATTTAGAAACTCTACGATATGAAGTGCTCTGTTCTG
>JAGSMP010001810.1:0-38491 GCA_029286625.1 Parnassius orleans | reverse complement strand
GAAAAGGAAGATCTGTGGAATTATAGGGATCCGTGGAATAATAACATTTTCACCTTTTCCTACGCCTGTCAAAATTGTAGCACTGATTATGTTCCGTCCAAGATGTGTCACACGTAGCCTTGTCCGTTACATAACCGAGGAGCATCTAATTTTCGCATTAGCATGAATGGGATGCCTAATTTTAATTGAAGTTTATGTGAGGCACACCTGACAACTCTAGAGAATTTAGAAACTCTACGATATGAAGTGCTCTGTTCTGTGTCCATAACTGTGTAGTATAGTATTCACAACAATATAAACTGAGAAAATATAAAAATAAGTTTTCAGCCATGAATTAATAAATATGTGTGGTAATTGTTAATAAAATGGCACTTTAGAATCACTATCATCAGCCCATCACAAGTCAAATATAATTTTCTGTATGGTTTTATCTATATGTTTTTCTTTCATTTTTAATGGTCAAAAAATTTAAAATTAAGAGGAAATTTATGGGGATTCCAGTGTTCAGGAGTGGACGTTGATATTCTGTAGTGATATACACATAGATATAATTAAAGCTTCCAATTGACGTCTTCTTTTTAGCGACGTTGTAACTGTTCGCGTGTGACTGAAGTAAGAAACTTGATTTTCTTGCGGAATCTGACAAAGAATAAGTAAGCCTCATTACAGAAGATTAGATGCACTAATATTTCTCTTCCCCCATGACTCCACCTAGACTGTAATACCTAGTTTTTCTCTCTAAACCCCCCCCCCCCTAAAAACTATTATAGTATATAAACTAAAAGTATAATATCATAGTTCGGGAAGAAGACATACCACGGAAAAACTAAGACTGCGGGAATTAACGACTATGAAGGAGACAAAACTAGCTTATTTAGCCTTTCAGTTAACAGTCTGGCCATTTTACTAAACGGTGCCGTTGAACTAATGCCATGCAATACCGCTGATCTGTGCCATGTGCCAATTATGTGCTATGTCCTATATTATATAAATATACGCGGCTTTAGGGTGGCCCAAGGGCCACCACAGCCGCACCATAACCTACTGTCGCTGATAATTATTACAAGATAGGTTCAATGTAGTATTAGATGCATCGTCTAAATATCATTCAGGCCGCTAGTTAAACGGTGCCGTTTAGTAAAAAGGCTAGGCTGTTAACTGAAAGGCTAATTAAGCTAGTTGGCTGCGACATATATTCCATGTTATAAAGAAAGATTGAACGACCTTATTTGGTCTTAGAATGATCACTAAAATTTCAAATTAGTATTCCTCCGTTGATTTTAGAAAGGCATCACCTTTTATGTGTATGGGTAAGTTCGTTTATTTTATTTTGTCTTAGATAAAAGGAGACTTATTTTTTATTTCTAATATATACGTCAATAAAGACTGATTTCGTTTAAAAATTGTTTGTTTTAATTCTTGGTGATAAAAAAACTTTAATTGATTATGGCACACAGTTGTGCCCCGCGCGTGTAATAACGTAACTTTTCACTGCGCGTGTAACAGAGTGTTATGTAAAATGACCTAAAAATTCCATCTATCAAGGTTTTTATTGTTCCAAGGTTACACCATCGCTCAAATAAGTAGACGGCCCATTATTACAGGTATAGATCGCAGCACTAGCGCATTTCTTAGGTCTGCATGATATTTTAGCAATGTAACATTTTATTTTACACATTTAGTCTTTATTACAAAAAACACAAAGAGCCTACTTAATGACTTTAGGCTTATTGCTCAAAACGTGTAGATTCAACAATGTACTCCTTGTTTGGGTACACTCTATGAGATATAAATCACCTGTATATTTTTGAAAGAAATTGCATTGTAATGTAATGGTCTACTAATTTGGGTGTTATGTAGGCTTAGTGTCATAGGTCTGGTTGTAACTACTTGTTAGTAATTTGGCAATAATAAAAACAGATTTAACAGCGTAGAAATCAGAAAAATCTAGTTTGATCGATTGTTGGGTCATTTTATTTTACCACCTATACATTTTTAGTCCCAATGGTTTTGGGACATGCCTGTCTAGTAGCAATCAATACAATTTGAACTAAATTTTAGGCACACCAATTGGCATAGATGTCGTTTCAATCGACATTGGGGTTTCGTGTCTTCATTTTTATTTAATTATTCATCACACCAGTTTTTTTAATTTATTTAAAGAGTTTATTGTCCTAATCAATAAAAAGGTTTCAAAGACTTAATTCCAGTTAGCATTCTCTGCCAGTCAACCCATGGCGTAGTGGGAAATTAGTTTTGTGTATGAACAAAAAATATTTCAAACCAAATACGATAAAATACAACAGTCTTGAACTTTTTTGCACCGTGATCTTGTTTGCATATTGCGGGCTACATAGGTGAATTATTTTTACTAACAATGGGCTTCTTCAAGCTATATTCGATCTCAGGTTCAAGAAAGTTGTAGAAGTTTTACCATTTCTTCTAGTTCAGAAAATTATCTTATAGGTTTCCTTGATTTTTTTAAACTATCCTATGCACACATTTTTAAAAAAATTTCTTTCAATTTTTTTAAATGAATCTTTTATTTATTTTATTCTTTTAAATGAAATTTAAAAAAAAATGCACAAGCTGATTTAAAATTAATGTCTTCCTGATTACGTGATTTGTTATTCTACCGTTTGTATTTGAGTAACCGCATTTTATAACTGTGCAATGTCAATCACCTACTTAAAACCTTAATAGAAAGATAGTCGGATAGACAGATAGAAAGACAGAAAACGAGAAATTTCAATTATTTTTCCGTTTCGCTGCATCTGGCACGTAAATACCAAATTTTCGTGGCGAACAATAGAAACTGTTAATATTTATAATAATATATAAGTTTATATAAGTAATTTTTAATGTCTTACAGAGAAGCTAATATGGCAATTGAAAAGTATTTTCCAATTCTAGCTCTAGCTCTAGTAACGTGCGCTGCATAAAAGTGAACTCTTAATGAGCGTGGGTGATTAAATAAAAGAACGTTAACTGCTCCCACTTAAACCACGCCATTAAGTGGCTTCTTAAACGTTGATAAGAGCTATTCTTCTGAAACGTTAGGTTACTACTTAATGAAAGAAAATATCAAAGAAAGAAACCTTAGTAAAATTTATTTCTTGTTAGAAGCAGAACATATTTGTACACTTGTGAGATTGCTTTATCTTAGATTATCCTTAGAGATTTGTGGCTTCTAACGAAGCAACCGCGATAGAGGTGTACAATTTATACTACTAGTTTTTACACGTGGCTTCGCTCGCGTTTAATTACAAGCCAATATTTTTTACTTCTGAAATTATTTTAACTAAAAGTTGTACTACGCTCTACTGCAATACATTTCTATAGACCTCATTAAATGATTTTATTTTTAAATAATTTCGAATTAAGAAGTTAAATTGTTAGTCATCGGGCTAGAACTTTTTATAGTTCTATCTTTGCACGCCAAGATTATTTCATTGTTTTGGAAATTTTATTTTTATAGAAGAAATCCAACCAAACCGTGAAGCTCATGTCACACAGAGGCGGTATAACGGGAAAAGCGGTCCAGAAGCGGGCCTGCGGGGAGTGAATTCCGGTTTGCACTACACAAAAGTCCCGCTCATAAACCGCGATGGAATTATGTGTGACAGCAAAAGCGGCTACGTCTTGTTTTCCATATAGATTGCAAAATCAAGCATTTTCATGGAGAATCAAGAACTTCAGCTAGAATTAGTATTACGACAAAAGAACCCAAACAAAGTTATACGAAAAATATAAGATATAAATACGAAAAGAGTACTGTTTGGAGAGTACGTTCAACAACGTTCTCATTAAGGCTGAGATCTATAGACCGTGCTTTGACTTTACTCAGACTTTACTTTTGAGCTAAGACAATGTCGGTATTTATAGAGCTAACTTCGAAATCGTACTGAGTGCGCGCTAAGCAAAGCCTAAGTCAACGAAATGGACGACTTACAAAAATCTCAGGATACTACCCTATCAAAAGTTAGGGTAGTCCAAAATTACTTTACCCTCAGAACAACTGAAGATTTTTAATTTTGTCGTTTTCTCTCAACCAGGTTCTCTGCCAGGTTCGGTAGAACTTCATGCAATTAAGGAAATCATAAGACTTAAATTTTTGTGCTTTTTACTTCGATACAAATATTTGTTTTAAATGACAAAGAGGAAATTAGAACTGTCCATGGAAACACTAAAGTGACACTTCACACACAACATTTGTTTTACTATTTATATAACTTGGTCTATGTAGTTATATCGCCTCTAGTAGCTATATATGCTGTTATGTCATACAATCATTCAATTCATTCTTCGACAGATCTCACGCCTTTTGAAGTAGTATTCGAACACACCGAATCCAATAGTACATTTGCCATTAATTTCGATAAGCAATTCACACAGCAGTTAGTAAAGGATCACGCTAAAAGGACCAAATATTTATATGAATATCTTACGGATAAAATAATTGACAAAAAGTTGACGGAGAGAAAACACGCAGGCGAATCGCAGTTCGATATAGACGTAGGTGATACTGTGTTCATAAAAGTTAATACTAGACGGGGCAGATAAACCACGTTACCAAAAGGCTCATGCCATCGGTGCTATAAAAAGAAATGTAGTTCCCGTTGAAACCAATAAACGTATTACTAATGTTCCTATTAAAGACATAAAACGTCCTTCGCAGATTATTTCTACTGGTGATCCGAACGATGGCAATCCAGGTCCTCATCAGCTTCGCATTGACAATCGGGATTGTTACCTGTTGACGAAGGTCAAGCATCATTAATTATGATAATTGATAGTTATTATGATATTAGATTTAAATTTAATTTACGATGAATTAGAATCAAGTATGCATAGATATGGGTTACTTAAAAAGCATGTTCAAAGTTGTTTCGATACTATTTCATTTGATTCAGATTTTACTACCGTACAATATCAAACCGATTATACTAAGGATATTACCATCGACAAATTTAAACAATTAATTCTTCAATACGAACCAAAAGAGTCTCCTTGATCCGGTAGGTTTGATAAAGCTTATCACAGGTATATATATATATATATATATATATATATATATATATATATATATATATATATATATATATATATATACATATATATATATATATATATATATATATATATATATATATATATATATTACTTGCATGACATAATGACGCTCTTATGAGAAATTAATAAGCTACATACGAACAAAAATCGATTAAAAATAATCAATAGTTTCCAAATGGTGGCTCCTTTACAGCCATTGCAAAATTTACTAAAAGCAATTTATATGAGTAGAAGATAATATTCAAAACATTATTCAAGCTTTAAACAACCCGATTTTTGACAAACGATTACCAAACTCATTCACCTTTATAATATCTTCCTTGATAATTTTCATAATTTATATTTCCATTTGAATTAAATCGAAACAGCCATTGCTTTTAGTAAAATTAATGTACTACACCAGTCAATAATTGATACAGAAGAACTTATAATATTGTTAAAGGAAATAGAACAAACTGACAAATTAGTGTTTCCTGTCACTTATGAAAATATTGAAAATTAGAAAGATGTATCGAGATAAAAGCCTATATAAAACAGAATCAGATAAAGGTTATTATGAGTATTCCACTTATTAGAAATGAAACTTTTAACTATTATAAATTAGTTTTATCTGTATTACATAATGGCCAGACGACTCTCATCCTTCCTAAAAATCCGTACCTACTTGTAGAAAGGGTTAAGCAACACCTCTCTCAGTCATGTCGCGAGGTTGACGAACGTCGATTCCTGTGTCATGAGAACGATATACCCTTCACCAATGACAACTGTGTCGTAGAACCATGCAGTTTCACACAAATATCTCAAGTTGTCACCTGATCCCTGTCACCCTTGAACATCTGAAGATCTACCTCATACAACCAAATCTCTGGATAGTTTACTCAAATACTGAAACAGCTATGACTAAATTCTGCGACAGAAGTAAGCCAAGAGATTCTACTAGAACCTACCTCTAACTATGGATGATAACTGCAAGGTGAAAATCAAAGGATACGAACTGAAAAGACATCAGACTCAAGGTAAAGAAATAACCTACCTAAGACAGCCAGTAATAAACTTACCAAAGATAATACTCAACCCGTCAAGTACTCTGAAGAAGCCTATGAATCTCGATGGAGTTAATATAGCAGACGTACAGTTCTGAATCTATTACTACAGAAGAGTAAGGGAGAAGTTAGTGACAGTGAGTTGTGAAAATGAAAAAGTGAAATTACTAATAAAAGTGTTAGTTTAATCAACATTATAATCTTAGTTATCGTATTAATTATTTTAAGTATTATTTTAAACATAAATTAATTGATATCTGTAAATTGGAAAATTCGAGATAATCCTGAGGATAATCCTGAACTTGTGGAGGGAGGAGTTATATCGCCTCAATCCGTCCCTGGCTCAATATTCCAAACAGCCACATCAGCATATGCGTGAGAACTCGAGTGATAATTCTAAGTAATGTAAGACGAACAACCTATCCGGTGACGATATGATAATTGTACTAGACTTATTCTAACATTAATATTATTTCATTCTGTAACTAACCACTTTCGAAAGAACATCAAATCATTTTATACTTTAAATTGTGTTTTTAAAAAGACTGTCGAGGTTCGTCGCAATTTAAGTATATAGTTTTCTATGTTCTGCCCAGTTGTTGTTTTGGTTAGCTTTTTTTAAAATAAAACGATATCACCCTAGTTTGTTCCAGGCTTGTTTAACTGTTTTGTACCTTCTTTTACGACTTACCACGGCCACCTGTGCAACGGATTTTATACTTACCAAAAAGCCTTACTTGGAATTAGAAAAACAAGTACTTATCCTGTTAGTTCAAGCCAAGATCGATATTATCGAGAACAGAAAGACGGACGACGTTCCCTTTAGAAAGAAAAGTGAAGCTTGGGAAGAAATTATTTCGCAATTCAACAATTCTAACGTAATACAAATTGTAAGTAAAAATAACTAAATAATTCAATCGTTGAAATGTTTTTAGTTGATTATCTTCATACAAGGAGTTTGAAATAATTGGCGTAATTTTCGTGTTTATACTCAAGTCTCATACTGATACCAAACGCACGTACAGAGGCACACAAATAAGTTTAACTAAATTCTTGCTACAGATACTTACATTAAATAATTACCTATAATTAATCTAAGCTTTACCATGTCAAACATTGACATTTGCCACCATTTCTAATACTTATCTACTATTCATTTTCAGGCTGATACTAAACAATTAAAAAGATGTGGCAAAATTTTAAAACGAAAGTCAGGGATGCCCAGACTCTGGAGGCCCAGAGGAAGAGGACAGGCGAAGGACCAGCTGCGCCAGATATGGGACCTTTGTAGTCTCAAATATTAGCTGTCATGCTAAACGTTTGGCCATCAATCAATGTAGAAATTGACAGTGATACATTAGCTGTCAGTAAGTTAATCATCATAAAAATGTGTTATCAGTATTATTAATTGCAACAAAATTAAAAATTACTATGAATCTGACTAGCTTTTGCCTGTGACCTCAGTGTCGATTTAGGTTTATTAAAATCCTGTAGGCAATTCTGTTTAACTTTAATTAAAAGTAACCAAGATCACCTCCTCAAACCTCTACGGCCAAAATTGGTTCAGCCATTTTGAAGATATTTCAGGACTAACAGACATACAATAACTGGTATTTGGGTTTTATACATAAATTAAAGACTAGTAAATTGCTTTTAACTTTGAAAGGAATATACCTATTTATTTTTTTATCTGCTACACATACCTACTGTATGGTTATTTTTCCAGTTTTTGATAATAAAATTAACAGATGAATTGGATATTATAATACATGGTTGCATCAAATATGTATTTCTATTAAATAATTTACTCATAAGTCATGATATGTTTTACTTGGTATTTAGCATAATAAATTCAAATAATTTAACATTTCAAATATTATTAAGAGCCCTAAAATTAATAGTATTTATTAAATCAGTAAGATGACATAATATGTACTTGTAATTTCGCTTATAAGATTTTATTTCTATTTCCAGATAGTGCCCTTGGATTAAACAATGACGAGCAAATGTGGCTTTCGAAGAGAGCTCGTGTGTCTGATGTGGAGCAAAATAATATAGAAATAGAATTTATATGAGAGGTACAAAAAAAGCCCAAAGCCAATTACCATCAGTGAGCCCAGCTCCATCACCATGAAGTTGGTCTTCATGCTCGAAGACCGCTAAGTGTTCCAGTATTGCGACGTGGCAATCGCGGTCGGCGGCTTTCGTGGGCTCGGGAGCATTTACCATGGAGTGACGAACAATGGTCTTTGGTGATGTTCTTCAATGAGTCCCGGTTTGGGTTTCATCGATTCACGAAGAACACGCGTTTGGAGAAATCTAGGGAGAGCTAGCCATCTACGGCACCATCAGGAGGTTCACTCATACCAAGGCGGGACAATCATGGTGTGGGCAGGAATTCGTCTTGGCGGACGAACCCAGCTCGTTTGGATCCAAGGCAGCATAGCTGCACAAAAATACCACGAGGCAGTAGAGCCTGTTACGGTCCCACACAGAATCAAAATGGGCCAGGAATTTCACTCATGCACGATAATGCTCCTTCCCATACGGCGCGGCTGATGTCGGCCGCTCTCCGATATTCAAGTTTTGGATTGGCCTGCACAGTCGCCCGACTTAAATCCTAGCGAACATGCCTGGTACATGTTACAACGAAAAGCTTTGAGAGATTTCCCGCCAAATTTGACGACAGAAGAACAACTGAAAGAAATGAAGTTTTTATATCATACTAATTTTCTACGGCGATTACAAAAATTAACATTTTTATTTAAAACGAAAAAATTACGAAACGTTTTTATTTTTTATTAAATACCTCAAAATAACTTATCATTCATCCATTTACTATATCCGAAAATTCTTCATAGATTTTTAGATATTTGATAAAGTATAAAATATCCCTAGATTCTGTTGATGTGTTTATGTGTCTGTGAAATAATTAATTTATTGTTTTTATCGTAATGTGTGAGTTTCGTAGTCACGGACGATTGTTTTTGTGTGCGCATATTTCCTACCGCAAAACATGACTGACGGTTTTGTATCTGGGGAAAATGCTATGGCTACCCTCCGGTCCGCAGTGTTGCTCTATGGTCACGACTAACGATACATAAGATAAATTTAATGAATATCATCCTACTAACAATATTGTAAAATGCGTCCAAGACAGTTGAAAACTTTATTTTAAATTTATCAGCACACGCCAAGAAGATAATTTTTATTGATATTATTTTCATTGGAATTTGTGAAAAACAAAAACATTTTTACAAAAAAAAGAATATAGCGTATTCTGATTTATGTTCATGTTATTATAGTAGGTAGAAGGATAGCAAGACTAATTAGATTAGTAGTACAAGATAGGATTAATGTTATATCATAACACGATACGTTATAGAATAAAAATAATAGTAAACAAAAAGAAATGACAGATTTAATTTGCATTTTTCTTTTACCTGTTTTTTATATTACTGGAATGAGAGACCAGCTCGGAATCTACCTTATGGACAATGGTCCATGCAGTCTATAGATATTTGCAACACATCCATCCATCAATCCATCCATACATTATCGTGGATATAAGTTCACTATTGATCAAAATGCCTCTGCCATAGATTACCTCTTTGGGGTGATTTTTCCAAAGTTGCCACGCTTGACAGGCAGGTTGGTAACAGGTTGGTGTTATTATCAGAAGATGCTGATGCCTATCACCTGGTTTAGCTTGCCCTGTCGCTTCTGTGACATCCACGGACGATATGGGGTAGTGGATATTCTCATCCGCCACTACACGGTGATTGTTTAATATTATAATCTGCATTATGTTTCCGGTCACAAATATTGCTTAGTGCATTTACGAGTATAGCAGCGTTACTTCGTTTGCGTGTGATTGAAGAGGTAACGTGGCTAAGGGAACTGATAACAAAAGAAATATTTTTTTTTCGTTTGGCAGATGATGAAAACTCACTTATATACTTCTTCAATCTTCCTGCGAAAACATTTTGCTAGTTTTAAAATAACGCATTAAAAAACGTAAACACAAAGTTCAGTGATTATAAAAATGTTTACGCAAAATATGGCATGTATGAAATATTATAACTCCTATCCGTTATTAAAACGTTAGTGCTAGTGGTAGATGATTTTGCTGCTGCTGTCCGAAACTTCAGAATTCTATTTATGAATATATTCCATGAAAACTATAGTGAAATTATTATTTTCTAAAAATTAGAGGAGTTAGTAATAAAATAAATCCAAATAATTGTTTAGTTATAAAATAAATCCAAATAATTGTGAATGTATCATTTATTTGCTGATTAACCTTTCGTTACATGCCATGTATAATTACGTACGTTTTACTTAAAAGCTACGCAAATGGTAACAAAAATGTTTTTTTTTCTTCTAACACGTAAACAAACTTTGAAATTTTATGTTAATTCATAATAAGAAACAATAAACTATCAGTCAAGTCCTGTGCTGCAATTTCACCACAGCATTCAGAGCATATTTTAATAGGATATTCCACACAAAAGAAAACTATATATTTAGGCATATCTGAACTGCATCTCGCGGCCTTTTTTTTTGCAACATACGCAATGGGCGATTTTATTGTTATAAAATGTTGGTGAAGATTTTGGATGATCTTCAGCAAAGATCTGTGTTAAGAGCCCGTCTCTGCAAATTGAAAAGGTCTTGCGGTTGAAGTTCTTACTGGAATTGTTTAACAGGAATATAGCTTACGAATTTATATTTTATATTTGCGGCAGGTGTTTTGTTTCATTTCGTCTGACCATCCCTTCTGAGACAATGATTACTAGATTTTTGACTACCATCCAATTCAATTTGAGAATCAGATCCTCTGCAGAATGACCTACTTTTATCAAGTTATTATCCTTTTGTATTTTATGAAAATCCTTCACCTCTTTTTCATTTTCATCTTCATAATTGGAATCCTATTCTTCTTTCAACATAAAAGTAATTCGATCTTCATCCATCGTTACGTAAATTATAACCTAAAAAAAAAAGAAAAAAAAATGTTTGAACTATGCCAAATCATAAAAAGTTATAAAACTACATTACTACATTACATAAAATATATAACTACAACACTACATCACATAAAACATATTACAAGAATAATTAAAGTCATTACTTACCCGAAAAGCAAACAGAAAGTACAAACTATCAGCAATTACGTATAAGAAAAATACATGAAATAGTGTTTGTGAAGTGTTAAGTGCTTTATTTTATTTGTTTTACTAGTAGAAGAACTCCCTATCTGCAGAGAAGTACGTCTGTTAGGCTCCAATTTTATTACCTATGTTTGCCGCCAAATAGCAGTGCTTGCACCGCTCTTATCCGGTCTACAGGGTATAGAGCCAGAACAAGTACAATCTTTGAGGCAATCCATCTTAGTCTTCAGAGGTGACAATGCATCTGCATTTTGATTCTTAATCGAGGATAAATGTAGATGTTTATAACATGCCACATCCATTACCATCAGGTTTACTGTGCTTGTTTGTTACCTTTATTCTACCAAAAGTCTGTGGTAATATAAGTAAATCTATGATTTTAGTGTAGAATAAAGAGATTAAACTTTACCTACGTATTTCCTAAGTTAACTTTTGAACTTGTTCATGTTATTGCAGTTTTTATTAGTCTAGTAATCTATGAACCTCAAAACAACAGCATTTTTGTCAATGATTAATTCGTGCGGTGATTTTACATCACTAATTGATTATGAAAATTTTATGATGAATTTTAAAAATATGATTCAATGAAAACGTTCCTAGTTTTTGATAAACTGTCACAATTGCGCTGCATTGCAAAAAATTTGGGGAAAAATTGGCTTTTGAAAATGATAAGTATTTAAAGCACCTTTCATAAAGTACTAATTTTATAAAGTTTTTGATTTTCTATGAAATAAATTCTTTTCTGTCATAAAATACTTGATTTGCAGTTGAAACTGAATATGTTTTAAAATTTAGAAAAAAACTATGTACATTATTGATATTAAATCTTTTATATATGGAAATCGTAGTTGTGGCTAGTCCAGCTTATTGATACCTGTTACCAACTTCAAACAAAGAATGCAACAAATGCGATGTCGCCCCTAAGAACTTACTTCCTTAAATGGAATGCCTCACAACCTGTAATTATACTGGCTATATTTTCCTACAAACAGAACGTAGCACTGAATGCACTGATGCTTGACATAAATAGGTAAGAAGGTTGTACCAACCTAAAATGACTCGCAGGTTAAAAATGAGTAAAACTTCCACTTTGTAAAATCGTTATATTTTTACCGTAGTAACAAATTATGTATGTATGTACTTTTATACTTCACAATACTTGAAGGAAAAATGTATGTATGTACTAATACCATAATAAACTTAACCAATATAATATATTATAATAACAAAATAATACACTAATGTGTATAAAATAAATAAATGTGATAGACATACATAAGACTGAATGGGCAAATATAGGTACATAAAAATATATTAATAAATAAAGAAGGGAAACAAAGGTATTTATATCGCTAATGACGAATAAGGTTTACAACAATATAATTATAGTAGTTAGTCTTACACTTAACTTAAAATTGCCAAGGAATTCTTAAGTTACTTAGTTCAATAAGAATATGACGCGATTGTGTAAGTTCTCCGGATGACCGTAAACTCTATCCAGTCTGTTATAACCAAGAAACTTAAAGTTTTTCTTCTGATAGCTCGGAGTCAGTGTTGAAGAACACACAGTACAGAATGGAAACAGATTTCTATGAAGGTGAATAGGTAACAACTTGAGCTTTTAATGAAATTCTCCGAATTTCGTTTAAAGCTATTATTATAGCTAGCTACTATATATTGCTACTATATATTGTAAATATTTGAGCCAACCAAATACGAATCTGTTAGCTAGATTTTTAATCTGCTCAGTTAAATGTAGATAGTTTGCATCCGCATTATCGAGAATGGGAGAGGGTGATCAGCTAATACATCTTAGTAGGAATGAGGAGAAAATAAAGCAAACGCTGAAAAAACCCATGGTGGCAAATGTCATTCTGCTAACACCAAGGTTTTCAACAGTAGTACTGTAAGGTAGCACAAAACCATTTGATACCACTGGGGGCTAAGGTTATTTATGTCAAGTCTTGAAAACATGCCAGCACTACGAACAATAAAAGCCTAAGGCTTTCAAGGAATAACCTCTAGCCCATGGCACGTAATCATAATTTTAAAGAATCAAGATTTCTGTGACCATTTACAATTCCTCTGGGTATAGTAAGTAGTTCCCCAGGTGAATGATACATTTGCGCATTAACACCACATTCAGAATAAGCAACGGTATTTCTTTTGCCAGGGAACAAGTTAATCGCCTAATCCCAAAATAGCTATGTACTTTTTTACATGGCAGCTTTTGCGGTCACACGGATGGGCCGGCTCGAACCGGGGTGGTACCACGATCTCACAGAATACCAGCGTGAAGTAGAAGTTTACTTCTGCGTTTGCTGCGTTTGTATGAAGTCCCCCTGATGTTGCAGAAATTCACGCTATCGGTGAGTTTCCGCAACATCAGGGGACTTCATTCAAACCTTGACGCCGTCCACTACCATTTGGTGACGGCGAAGCTGGCCTTGTTCTTTCTAACCGAGACATAGATGTCCTCTCCGGCTGATACTTCGTATCTATCCTACCCGGGGTACAAATTAGAACACTCCTTTGTGCCCCGGGCTGGATTTTGCGTACACGTCAGAGATGACATCTGTTTTTGACGCCTCGGCAGTCTTGAAAGTACGGACCTGTCTATCCTATGGCTGCGCGTAGACAGCGCGACAATCTCCGCATCTAGACTCATAATGCCGACACATACTGACTCATCGACCACGTCCAAATGGCTGCAGACTCCGTACTACAAAAGGTCCCAACCGCAGAGATCGTGATGCTCGGTGATTTTAATGCCCTCCACGCTAAATGGCTTGCTTCCTGTATAATCGATCATTCAGGTGATCTGTTTATGACTTTGCCTTGGCATAATATCGGCTAACACAACTGGTTACTTCGCCTACACAGATCCATGTAGAGGATCATGTACTTTCGCTGTTGGAACTTCTGCTGACCTCTCATCCGGATGGATATCAGGTCTCCGTCGATGCCCCTCACGGCTGAAACAGAAATAGAAACTTTTTTTAGTCAATGTAGATTATAAATAATACTTATTGAAAGTCACTCTTATCTTTTAATTACCACAGGTTCTGAAAAAAATCTCTGTCCTGGGAAAAACCAGCAAGAAACCTAGCGGGACTTTAAAAAACATAACAGCTGACAATCATGTATTTTACACAATTAACAACACTAAACAAATAGAAATAGCCTCGTAGCGATCACCTTATTCCCAGGGATTATTATCATCCATAAATTCCTTAATATTATAATAACCCTTTTTAAACAAACTTAGTTTAATAAAATTTTTGAGCTTTGAGCAGGTCAAATGTTGTATGTTTTCTGGGATTTTGTTGTAAAAGCGTTATACATCGCCCCTAGAATGAGTTACTGATTCGGTGGAGTCGAGTAACTGGTACTACTAACTTGTGTCTGTCTTTATATTTACATTATGAATATCAGTTATTTTGTAAAACTACTTTTATTTTTTGTGTAAGTAACATTACATTTTCATAAATGTATTCAGAGGCCAAAGTTAATATATTAATTTCCTCAAATTTTTGTCGCAGCGACTCTAGATTTTAAATCATACTCAGTACTGTTTATATTATTATTTACACACATTGTCCCCGATGAACCTGGTATGGAGCGCTGATACTCACTCTGATGTTTTATTAAGGAGTCAAAGCGCTCCTCATTATATTTACATAACTTTACCAGATTATCCATGGCTAATATGTGTTCTTTTATCTCATCAAGAGCCGATGCATATTTATTTGACATAATTTGTTGGGAGATTTTAACTGATAACATTTCTGAATTCAGACACTCTATTTTAGTCTCATAACAGTTATTCATATTTTCCACCTCAATTGAATATAATTTAAGTTTATTAATTAATTCTTGCTTTTCCTTACACACATTTATATAATTTTTAGTATTAATTTAAGTATTAATTTACTTTTGCACTTTCCTAACATATTAATTTTTATGTACTTCCTTAAGTTTCTTCTACTGCAGATAATCTTTTCTGCTGTTCTTGATGTGACATAATCATCACCATTCAAATCGATTATTGTGGAGGGTTGCAATATTTTAGAAGATTCACATTCTTTGAGCTCATTGAACAGACTTTGAGTTTGGGACGCTTTTAAGTTATCTATGAATTGTTTTAATTGCACAAGCTGCGCATTAGCATTACTTAATTGTATCTGCAATGCAGCAATTAATCTGAGGGATTCCTCATATTCCTTGCTGCATCGGTCAAACTCATCAACTGTCCCCTGAAGCTGATCCCTTTCTTTTAAAAGATTTGTATATTCTTTTTTCAAATTAACCATATCAATTTTTAGCTGAGTATTTTTGGCAATTATATTTATTATTTCCTTTTCGTTGTCATCCCTTTCTTTATGCAACAGTTCACACTGCTCCTTTGACGCATTAAGTTCTTGAAGCGCCATTTGAAGTTGGTTCTCCATTTGACGCGGTTTGGCGTTGCGTGTATTAATTTTAGAAATTAATTTTAGCAGAGTAAGCAAATGTCTAGATCTATACGTCTATTTACAGATTTTAAATTAAATTATTAAGTAAATAATTCAAAATGAAATCCGGAACAACACTTAAAAGGTAAATCCCAAAAGATTAAAGGGATAACAAAAATTACATTTACAGTAAGTTTAAACGATGTTCGTTACATTTGTCACTTTTATTTGGAACACTAAACACTATGTAATTGAAATAATTATGACTTTTATTTATTTTACAAACACAAATAAGTTGTTAAAACTGTAACTCAAAATTGAGGTGGATATTATCAATTTACAATATTCAATTTTTTTAAATAGTTGGATCCAATATTTTACAACTTGTCACCGGAGTTGCCACCTCAACGGTGGCTTTTCGAACCATTGTCTGATCCGGAGGACGGTGCCACTTACGCTCCCATCGCGGTTGCGTTCTGCAGGATGCCGCCGTGTTTGGCACTATAGGTCGGCCGATTAGGACAGGATGCGGTCTTTTTTTGCATCCTACCCTTGGGGGTAGGATGCAAAAAAAGAAAAAAAGGTTCGCTTCTCGCCGGATGATCCTAACTTTGTTGCTGATTCTGTCGCTGATGTGGTGCTTCAGTGTTCTGTGTCATCATCTGTGGTGTCTATCGGAGGTAGACCTCAGCCATGGTTTGGTCACTCCTGTAAAATTGCATCACGCCATAAGCAGGAGTGCTACCGGGCCTGGGCTGACGCGTCAACTTCTCGGGTTCCAAAAAAGAAGTATAGTTCCGCTTCCAGGTCATTCAAAAGTGTCATTTCCAAGGCAAAGTCAGAGCACATCGGCAGAATTGGCGAGAAACTAGTTCGAGTTCCATTGGGAACACGTGCATTCTGGTCTCTCGCCAAGGCTGTCCAAGGGAACTTCTGTCAGCCATGTCATAGGGAGAACGACTCACTGGACCATGCCGCAAAGGAATAGAATAGAATAGAATATTTTTATTCAATATAGATTATTACAGAATACTTATTGAAAGTATTTTTTTTTATTTGCCACTGGTTCGGAAAATACTTCTGTCCTGGAAAGAACCAACAAGAAACCCAGCGGCACTTTTTTTAACATATTTTACTTTACAATAATTTTGATTGTACAATTTTAAATGAATTCTAATAGAACCAACATGGTGGCGATAACCTCATTCCCAGGGGTTATTTTCACTTATATATTCTTTGATATTATAATAACCCTTTTTGTACAATTTTACAATGTTTTTGTACTTATTTTAGTTTATTATTGGCACAATTTTTGGAGAAAGCCGATCTGCAAGGCTCTCTCTTTGCATCCAACTCGACTCTCGATGACGTGGGGAAAACACAGCCGACTATCCCGCGGTGTGAGTGCTCCATGCTGGATGTGCTGTTTACACAGTGTTTGGCGCGAATAACACTCCTCTCCCTGGATGTCAACAAATCGAGTGGGCCTGATGGGATCTCACCTGTTGTGCTGAAGACGTGTGCTTCGGAGTCGGCACCGGTTCTGACGCGTCTTTTTTCGGTACTACACCCGATCCCTACGCTGTTTCTTCTGCATATCAATGATATGTTGCAAACCGTAACATTCATTGTTATGCGGACGACAGCGCTGGTGATGCTGTATACACTGGCCGTGCTAATATTTCTCGGGAAAACGTCGCCGAGTACCGAAACAAACTTGTGTTTAAATTCGAGATTTTGTTGAACAAAGTATTGGACTGGGGGCGAATAAATCTATTCCAGTTCAATGCCCATAAGACACAAGTTTGCGCGTTTACCGCTAAAAAGAACCCCTTTGTCGTATCTCCTCAGTTTCAAGGCACTCCCCTTTTTGCCTCAGCCAGTATCGGAATCCTTAGCATCGACATATCGAGTGACGTGCAGTTTTGTGGTCACTTGGAAGAGAAGGCCAAATTGGCCCTAAAAAGTTTGCGTGCTCAGCAGCGGGACAGTATTTCATGCTGGCACACCACCTGCAACTTTACAAGGCAGGTTTGTCCTCATGGAATACTGTTCCCATCTCTGGGCAGGGGCTCCCCAGTGCCAGCTCCTTCCATTTGACCGCATCCAGCGCAGAGCGGTTCGAATCGTCGACGACCGAGTTCTTTCCGATCGGCTTGACTCACTGGCACTGCGTAGAGATGTTGCATCTCTTTGCGTATTTTATCGCATGTACCACGGGGAGTGCTCTGAGGAGTTATTAGGACTAATTCCAGCCGCTCAATTTCACCATCGCACATGGCGACAAAACTCGCGATACCATCCATACATTCTGGATGATTGGCGGTCCACCACTTGGCGATTTAGAAGAGAATTTACCCAAATTATTACGAAGTTTAAATTACGTAGCGCTGAGTGAACTTTTGGTTGACATAAATAGGTAAGAGGATTATACCAATCTACTTGGACTTGTACATAGAAAATGTGTCCTACTATTACAGTAAAAGTAGCTCGTTGTCACTTTATTGTTTGTTTTAATTGGGCTAGAGCAATACAAAGAGTCACATAGGCTTATTGCACTCCTACAGTTCATCTTAAAGGATACTTCATAAATATTTTGAATTGTATTGTTTGAATATATAATAATTTATATTAGCTATCTAGCTTGGCAGACGTTGTTTTGCCCCTTTCAGTACGTAGCACAAAGAGTTTCCCTCTGAATTCACTCCGGATATTTTACAGTGTAAATATAAAATTTATTTATAACCCGATCATAGTGCCATCTTTTGGATCTAGATTTTATATATATTTATAGATAAAGATAAAGATATAAGATATTTTATTTTAGGTTTTGGCCAACGTGCATTGATTTCTTATGGTAACTTTCTTGAGCGCAAAGCAAAGTGCAACTGGTAAATGAGCACTTTAAATTTTATTACCAAATGCAGAGGTAGAACTGGTTCAAGTAATCTGGCATAACAAAAAATAATCGCTAGATTCGCACACATAAATTAAAAATTTGTTTTATCATAAATTATTCATTACTGGCATCGGTCTTTCAAGAATGCGTCAAATGGCATTTATTACTTAAAATATTTTCGCATACTTAATACACTCAGCACACAGATTGATAAGCGTAGCTCCCTTTTAAACTTATTATAAGCTAGTGTTTGACAAAAATCCCACCGGGATTGTTGTGGTCCTAGGTGGTATTACATCCATTGCTAGACATAGGTGACGCCTATGTCTAGCAAAGGATGTTTGATAGGCTGTAATGGATGGATGGATGGATAAAGTGATGGTAACCAAGGTAACCAATAAGCTCTTAGCACCTCAATCATCTCGACTAAGATCAAAGCGAATAAGAGACATTTCGTAGCAATAGGTCATTTATGGCAGCAATTTCTAATCACCATTAGAAGTAGGTGAAAATTAAGACATTTTCTAATAGATTTACTCCCATTTGGAGGCTAACCGAGCCTCATTTTTATGAGCAGGGTTAAACGTTTATAACCTAAAATATTATTTGTTAAACATCAAAATCAATAACCCCGATGAGTGAAATAAACATTTACCATTACGGTAAATATTTAATGGTAAATGGTTGATCTTTTTGAAAATGTTATTGATAATATAATCAATCACAACACATTTACTTTGCAAACCATTTGTCAACAGCAAAACTGTTTTCTTGACAAAATATTTTTCTTTTATCGTTCGAATTCAAATAAGAAGGAGGATCCGACTGTTTATTCTTTCAGGTTACGCAATTTCTTCACCAGTTCAGTCGGCCAAGGATGAAAAAATATAAGTTCAAATAGGTGAAGGAGTGGATGTAGTTTTAATGTAACTTTTAAGTTGACATTCTAGTTGTTACATTAAACTTTGATATTCCTTAGTCAAAAGTAAGTAAATCTAAACTGAATTCAAAGAACTAACAATATAATATTATAACCCCTAGTTGATGGCGTGTAGGATAAAGGATAAATAAATAAATAAATAACAAAATAGGCATAAAGGATAAATAAATAAATAACAAAATAGGTATAAAGGATAAATAAATAAATAACAAAATAATGATGACAGGGGAGGCATATTAATAAAAAGCAACATTAGCAAAATGTTTCTACAACCACTTTAAAATTTCTATTCTAGTAAAATTTGAGAACAATAAGACTATTCCTTTACTTAGTTCACAATGGGTGTAAAGCTATTATTTACTTGACTCTAAATAAAGCCTTTCAAAAAAGACGTTCTTACGATGATAATAATATGATTATGTAATATAATAATACGCTTAGAACGTATACAATTGTGCCTTTAATGAAATTTTATTTATGACGAAATATAAGTTTCTAATTTATAAGCTAGTGCTCTTCTGCTATCCCACCTGATGATAAGCGGCAATACAATCTATTCAAACCTATATTGAAGAGACAATCATTTTGTTTTGATAGAAAGGCTGATGCTGGCAAATCATTCAAATTATTTTCTGTGCGCTTTAAAAATCACAAAGCAGACGATGAAAATTCTCCGTGCGTCACTACGCTCGATGTTGTTGACGAGTATGTTTACCTAGGACATTGTCCGACTAGATAAGTCCTACTTTGACCGAGAGGTCAATCGAGGGATTCTATTTGGCTAAGCAACGTTCAAAAAATTACGACACATCATCTTCTCGCCACGTGTACATAAAAACTTGGAAGCAAGTTTGCATAACGAGTGCGTGTTACCTTTGATGGCATATGGTGGTCCTGAATATGAAAGGTTCTCGAGTGCTAGCCTCGTACCGATAAGCGAAGTGTAGGGCTGCACTAGATGGAGTGATGAGATGGGATGAAAATGATAAATACTAGTGGCATAGGTTATTTGTGACATTGGACATTGTGCAACAGTGGACTTGTAATAGACGATGATGATGATGAATTCTCGGAATTCGTCTTTAAATTTTTAGTTAAAAATTTAAAATAATATATAATTTTGAGAAGTGTAAGGAATATCAAAAGGTCAAATAAATGTTTTTCAAACATATTTTATTCGACTTTTTAGACTAAGCCGAGACCAGACTTTTATTATTTAAAAACTTAAGTCCGGATATATTATACAATAATCGTTCATTCGCTCCATAAATCCTAGGGTTAAGTAGAAACAATCTACGTGGTAATAGCTCTGAACAATTGGTCTTTAAAAACCCATGGCAAGTTTGGTAATAAACAATTCAAGGATGTATAGATTCTATTCGAATATCACTGAATGTAAATGTTTGCAATGTTAGTGGTATAATAATATAGCAAGCGCAGTGGACATTACACATCTGAAATTGAATATGAAAAATTGAAAATGAAAAGTACATTGAAAAAATGCGGCTGCGGTCGAAATCAGCCATGAAAATCATCTCTTCAATAAATGACACAATAACTAAATGATTTTTGATTATATAAAGTTCTTATATTTGCAATCTTTATACAAACATAAAAAGCAGAGTATTTTTGCATCAAATAAAGTAAACGACGACTTAAATAACAAAATTGAAGAAGAAAGTTTCTGAGGAATATAAGTTTGCCTTAACTGGCAAAATGATTTTCAAAGATATGCTTGCCTGAAAATTTAAAATTATGAGTTAAGATGTAAATTTTTTACAAACAAAAATTTTGATAAATTAAGGTTGAGTGTTAATTTTAAGGTATAAAATCAAAAGATAGGATGAGGAATGTGAACATTTGAATGAAGACAAAAGTAACTGACGCCTTAACTTTCTCGTTACAAAGATAATGGAAGTACCATATGGTCAGTAAAATGAACTGAACCACGAGGCACTAGAGCAAGAGGCCACTCATGCGATAAAGAACAATCAACATAAAGAGTCTACCTAGATGGTAGACTCTTTATGTTGATTGTAATCTTTTTTACGATTCCTTACGAATGATAATTACATTTTCTTTACATAATCACGACTTTCAATCTTTATTTTTATACACTTTTTACAATTATATGAACATAAATTATATAAGGACCGTGCTTTGTGTCATTCCTGGGGGAAGGCCTATGTTCAGCAATAAAAATGATGAAGATAATGAGATTATAGAACAGGATTTGATGGGGATTATACCAATTTTTTTCTCCAAAACTACACTATTCTGAAATTTTCTTAAATCTGAATTTATGCTATTTTGGTAAGCATTATTAGGTAACTTGGAAGGCGTGTTTAGGGTTTTGGCATCACTTACCAACTTACCTGCCTGGCATGGTGAGTATGGGCAAGTCTTTCAAAAATTGCATAAATTTAGACGGTAAATCAATAAATTTTAAAAAGGTTGACGATGCGATATTAACACATTATATCTGGTATTTGTGTACCGAAAGAATACAAACATAAATATAAAATACATTTTATTGGATAAAAATACGCGAAGTAATAACATTTTAACAATGCTTAAAATTGCTTATTCACTTAACATTTCATTCAAAATTCGAAGGTTATGGATGAGAAAATTGTGTCTACTTTGCTGACTCAATGCCTTTTATCTCTCCGCATGAGTAACTAGATCGTTAGGATTTATGGCTTTATTGTATAAGAACTTAACACAAAAGCTAGATAAGCAAAAGGCCACATTGTGCGATTTTCGTTAAGTATTAAAAATATTATAAAATTAAAATTAAAAATATTTTTCTTTCTGTTTAAAAAAAGAAGTGTTAACATAATTTTATGGAAATGTTTTAAAAACAATAACGGTAATAATGCACCATACATACAATAATAAAGAAAGGGAGATAAAAAGTGGCAGCAGATGACTTCCGTAACAGATGAAGTATTAATGAATTCAAACTAATGGCCATATTGAAAAAAAAAATGGAATCGAAAACCTTTCCAAATATAAAAGTAACAGGACAGTAGAAAACTTCCTGCTATAAAGGGCTAGTTTTGAACCACGATCGATAGCCCTTATATAAATGTATTTAATATGATATATTGTGCATATTCATTAATTCTAATGCAGCGGAAATTAAATTCTAGCAGTTATCTAAATTATAAAAATTTACTACCGTGATCCTTAGTTCTTTGAAAACTACTCTTTCGAACTTATATATATATATATTGTTAGGAATGAGGGTAAAAAATAAAAGGGACGAACAAATAAGGGTAGAATTGAGGCTAGATCGAGAAACCCCCACACGTTTGTGCAGTATAAAGTTCACTTTAGGTGCCGTTCGAAAAAGATTCCGCCTAATGCATTCCACAAGTGCTAATGACAGTATCGTGGTTCTGTTCGTTGTAGTAATTCTTCTAGTGCAGGCAAGGAAGATCGTGTTGCAGAGAGACTGCCCTGTGTTACATTGAGATGGGTAGTGTCGCTATTGGTTTGCATTCTTTGGTGTTATCATGTAATTACTTTCCTCACGTTTACACTACTGTGTATAATGCAGTACGCTAATGTTTAGTGCAGTACGCTGTTTTATTGCTGATAATGATTGATTGCGTAAGCAGGAAAACAAGTTGAACATCCGCTCTCACACTATTATTATTTTTACAATTTACCTTCTGATGTATTCCCGATATTTTCGTCAGTATAATAAAAATAATAATTCAAATTCATGTTAAAAAGATAACAATGTATACAATCGCTCTACAACCTAAGTGCAAAGTATTTTATTTAACTAAATAGAAAAAGAGCTGAAATTTTTAAAAGAGCTTACTTTTAAAATTGTCGTATACAAAAATATATTTTCTCCAGTGGAGCAAAAGAGCAGCAAATGAAACGCGGTGCCACATTTAAAACGAGTGAAAGCATTCAGAGCGCACTTGCAACACTTTTTCAATTTTGAAGTACTTGATGTTCATTTGCCTGAAAATTTTGATTCCAAATATTTTGAAAAAAATGTTGATATCTTTCTTCATAATGATAACTCCGTTTCTGATTTGTGCATTTCTTTAAAAACATAAAATATAAATCTGGATTTCCATTAAAACTTTGATTAAGAAAGAACTTCAAAATATATAAACGTTATAATTTATTCGGAGAAATATGCATGGGGCTCACTGAAAGTTCTGCTCTCCTGATCGCTCATAAATGTTTGAATTTCGAATGTTATATTTTTCAACACAAGAATCTCATTTATTGATTAAAATATTTTTGGCGAGAAGTCACGTGGCAATTGTTTTATCCCAAGTTGAATTACGTCATCCGTAGGAAAAATGAAATTAACGCGAATAAAATTAGAGCGATGATTTTTTATGATTTTAAAAGTTCACTCTATCCACAAGATTGCACTGCTAGTCTTCAAAATTAAAGGGATGGAAGCACCTCATTTGACCGTAAAGCGTTGATACGTAGAATTTCATCGTGGCCGTGTTTCTCTTCATGATATAATTCGTCAAGGTCGACCCTATACTGTAATAACTGAGGAAAATACGCCTACTGTCACGCTACTAATTGAAGAAAACCGGCGCATTACCTACAAAGAGATTCGAGGAAATTTGGGTATTGGTATGCGCCAAATTCAAAAAGTTTTACAACATTTAAAAATTTGAAAGCTTTTTGCCGCTGAATTCCTTATGAACTTACCCCGCAACAAAAAGGGGCTCGAGTTGAATAATGTTAACAAGTGGTAAATTTAAAAATTTTGTAAAACCGGCTTCAAGATAAATCATTAAGAATAACTCAAAAACTATTAGTCAGACCTTGATGAAATTTATATGGGACCACATGAGAAGCACCCGCTATCAAATAAAAAAGAATCTTCGAAATCGGTTCACCCAGAAAAAGTTATGAGGTAACACACATAAAAAAGAAAAAAAACGTACAGTCGAATTGAGTACCTCCTTTTTTTGAAGTCGGTAGAAAAATTATAATAATAACGTTCGTTCTCATACAATATACAGATCTTTCGAGCGACTGATCCGAGTCTGTATCCGAGTTGTCACTGTCACCGAGTGATACTATTATATAATGTATCTATGTGTGTGTGAAATTGTTCGTAAATTGTTTTAATTGTTATGTGTGAGTTTCGTAGTGACAGACGATTGCTTTTGTGTGCGCAGATTTCCGCCCGCAAAAAATGACAGATAGTTCTGTATCGGAAAAACGTTACTGCCCTCCAGTCCGCCAGTGGCCCGTGTTGCTCTATGTCTATAGTCAAATAATATTTTATGTTAATCTTTTATCTCTAATATTTTATCTTACTTTGTAATCACTACAGTTCATATTAAGTTCATTGTCAAGCGATGCTGGCCACTTCAACAGACCGATAAAAATGCAATTATTATTCAAATTTAAGGTAGTGTTATTTCCCCGAAGACATTCAATTATTTACAAGAATACACCGGCAATCACTTCAATTTCTTTCCCATCAAATTTTAAATCAACTGTCACAAAGTAATTTTTTTTTTATAAAACTTAAGTGACAAACCCAAGACTATGTAGTGTCGGTATTGACCGTATAGTGACGGCGTAAGAATAGCGAATATCCCATAGATAACCGGGGATGTCGTAATAAACGACAAAGGGTAACAAACCAGGAGACGGGGTGTTTATTTTATTGATATTATACTTATTTAAAGATGATAGGCTTCATTTTCTTTTAAGGAGTCTAACTAAGTAAGTAGGTACCATACGACGCTTCCATACGCAGCGAAGTAGCTGTGCATCCATTGCAGTTTTCCGGTCCGAGAGGTAAAATCTCTAGCGTTATTTTTTTTTAATGTTATAAACTATGAGGCTGATATTCGTATAACAACGTATTTTTCTTAATATAATATGTCAATTATCATAACAGCCTATCGAAAATCCACCGCTAAACAAAGGCCTCATAGGGGGGATATTTGCCACACGTGCCACGCTTGGCGGTGGTGTTGCCAACCGCAGGTTTTTTTTAGTTGTTATTAAGAGACGCTGCTACCCATTTTCTGGTTTTTTACCTCTGTCGTCTCTTAAGACACTCACGGTACGACACGGGTTAGCGGTTATTCTTAAACCACTTATACACAATATGTTAAATAAACCGTTATTCAATCTGAAATTCGTGCAACTAAAAGAGGAGTCCATATATTCTATTAGCCACTTGCATTTGTCAGGTGAATATTTAGCGTGTTTGTCCTTTCTTTCTTCATACACGCAGTCTAGGAGATGAGTGTCCCATACATAAAGAGTAAAACAGCTAGCACACGTGGCAGATAGACACCCGCATTGTAAATGCTGGTTACTCAAGTCGCCGTGACTCAGGATCCTCCTTTCGACATTTCAAACCTGAGCCATGATGAGCCCTCTCGTCGACCATTCTCATGAGCCTAAAGGCAGCTGGTTGTCAAAATGTTTATTGCCTGCAACAGCTTAAGGCTCATAATAAACGTTTACAGTCAGGCCAGGATAAACGTTATTGATAAAACCATAACATTTACTAAAGTTAATATATTTACAGTATGATACAATGATGTGCATCCTTATTTGCATATGACACTAAGTTTAATTACTCTAAAAGATTTTTATATTCTTTAATAATAATTAATCCGTCTCAAAATAAGCATTCCAAAATCCAAGTTTGATATTAGTGCATATTGATAATTTTATTCCATCAAAAGCTCAGTCCATTAACGGACAGCGCCAGCTACAATTTCTGTGACTAATTGTTCTTGCTCCTAAAATCGAAATATTTTATGGTAAGAACGATTAAAGTGTTCTAACTGGAGTTTTGTTATTGTTATTAATATGTTAATGATAATAATTATTATTATTATTTAAATATTGTGCACTGAACAGTTTTAAACAATAATTTGCACTCAGACAAATATTTGATGTCTAAAAACCATACCGATTTAAAGTGATGTTGCAGTACTTTTTAACTTTTGCAAACGTTTTTAAATCTATTGGAGTGTTATTACTGATCAAAAACGAAAAGAAAATTATAAAAAAATACACAATAAACTATTATTAAAAAAATGCTCTCTCGAGGGAATACTCAGCGAGGGATTCTACAGGGGTACTGGTACCCTCCTGGGGTAGTCTTTGATTTAATTCCGCTACCATGTGGATGGGGGGGGGGAATTGGGCCTCCGGTCACCTGCACTCACAAGGCGAAACTCAGAAGCAGAGCTTCCACTTCACGCCGGTATTCGGTGAGCTCAGCCGGCCCATTTGTGCGACAACATAAGCTGCCGCGTGGCTCTACCACCGTTCACTTTTAGACGCTTAACTTCAAAGTTAGCTTGCAGGCACATAATTTCTAACCTTAAGACAAAATTTCAGCCTACTCAACTAAGCTTTGGCACTAGAGGTGGCTGTGAGGCGGCGGTACATTCAGTGCGTACATTTTTAACAAACTCTGATGCAGATGTTCTTGTGAAGTTTCATCTAAGGAATGCTTTTAACTCTATCGATAGGGTTACCCTGCTGAAAGTAGTGGCTAACAGTACCCCCGAAATGTATCATTACGTTTGGCAATGTTACAGTCAAAATACTAACTTGTATTACGTAAACGTCGGTGTTCAGCAGGGTGACCCACTAGGTCCAGCACTTTTCAGTTTGAGAATTCAACCCATTATTTCAAATTCGAAATCCAAGCTGAATGTCTGGTACCTGGATGACGGTACACTGGGAGGTAGAGCAGATGACGTCCTCAGTGATCTAGCTCATATCTTTCGAAATTTCAAAAATATTGGTCTCGAACCAAATAGCAATAAATGTGAAATATTTTTTCCAATAATTTATCTAGTTCTAACAGAGACACTTTAATTCAAAATTTCAATCATATTTCGCCAGGAATAAAAACTGTCAGTACGGAATCGCTATACCTGCTAGGTTATTTTTCGATAGTGTTAAACCTGTTTAAAAACAAAATTTGAGCAGATTTTAAACCGCGTTGATAAATTGTATAACTTAAACCCCCACATTGCTTTTACTATTTTAAAATATTTGTCTCCTTGTACCTAGATTTACATACTTACTCCGCTCGAGTCCAGTCTGGAAATGTTTGGATATTTTAAAAGATATTGATAATAATCTTAAAATAGCTATAGAAAAAAATTGTAAATTTAACTTTAAATACAACAGCCTCGACTCAAGCTACCTTACCTACAAAATTTGGTGGTATTTGTGTGAGAAATCTTTCTAGCGTTGCATTGCCTGCTTATTTTGCTTCCGTGCATAGTGTCAGTGACTTATGTAACATAATTTTAAATAATAAAGTGGACCTGTGCTTTGCTACGGATGCAGGCACGTCTTTTAGCTGTTTCGACTAAGGAATCTAGTTCACTGTTTACACGTTTTACCATCAAGTAATCTCGGCATATTACTTGATGGGGAAAGCTTGCGCATCGCCGTAGGAATCTGACTTGGAGCGGCGATTTGTCAACCCCATCAGTGCCCTTGTGGTAGCAAGTCTGACTGTGGTCGACAAGTTTGACTTTCATGTAAGAAAAGTGCTGGTAGGTTTTCACGGCACGGTTCTTTGAACGATGTCATCCGAAGGGCTCTTGTCTCTATAAATATTCCCTCGGTTTTAGAGCCTTTTGGAATATTTAGAGACGATGGCAGGAGACCCGACGGTATGACATTGGTTCCTTGGAAAAGAGATAAAGCCCTAGTGTGGGATGCTACTTGCGTAGACACTTTGGCGGCCTCTCATCTCAAGGGTACCTCGTTTAGAGCCGGGGCGGCATCAGTGGCAGCTGAACTGAGTAAGTGGCGCAAGTATGAGTCTCTGAGAAATGACTACATATTTGTTCCATTTGCTGTAGAGACTATCGGTCCGTGGGGTCCACGTGCGATGAAATTCCTATAGGAACTCTATCCGCGATTGCTCGTTACTGCTGGTTATTGGAGGGCTGGTTCTTTTCTCGCTCAAAGGCTAAGTATAGCCATTCAGCGAGGAAACGCAGCCAGCGTTCTTGGCAGCGTTTCTTGGGGAGTAGGACTATATGATAATTAAATTATTAGTTTTAGTTTTTTTTATTATAGTTTTATAATATTGTATATAATAAAATATTGTATATTAAATTATAATTATAAATATGATATAAACTTACCTATTATTAGAAATATGATTTAGTATAAAAGTACCTACATTTATATATGTATATGTATGTATGTATGTACCTATATTACTGCTATTCGTGTATACAACCAGTCACCACCAGCTATTGAAAATTAAATGGAAATATGTTCAAAACAGAATTAAAGAAATTGTTAATTGAAAAAGTTTTTTATAATCTCTGTGAGTTTTTTTAGTTAAAGTAATGTTAATAAGTAGTTAAAATTAAATTTATTTTCTTTCTTGTTGGATAACCGAAATGGGTAGACTGTTGAGCCTAAAACTATATTTTTTGTATTAAGATCATATTATACACATTTATGCAATAAATGTATCTTTGTCTTTTTCTTTGTCTTTGAGGTGGAGAAAATGTATGAGGATATCTCTAGAGCCATGCATTCCTTCAAAACCCACTATACAGTGTTAATAGGAGTGTTCAACACAAAACTAGGCACAAGAGAGAACTGTGAGCTGAAGGTAGGGAAATTCGGGATAGGGCAACGGAACCCAAGAGGCCAGCAGCTGGCCTACTTCATGGAGAAAGGACTCTTTATGATGAACTCTTTCTTCCAGAAGCGGCCCCACTTGCACCTGCATCCATCCACTTCCTGCATGTCTTACTAGGTTGTTACTCCATCTAGAGGGGAGCCACACTACACTTCGCCTACCGGTACGAGGCCGCCACTCGAGAACCTTTCTTCCACATCTGTTGTCGGTTCTTCGAGCTATATGGCTGGCCCATTGCTACTTCAGCTTACTAATGCGTTGGGCTGTGTCGGCTACTGCATGGCTCTAGAGATATCCTCATACATTTACTTCACCTCCTCATTGGGATGTGCCGAGGTTGGTGCGTAAACCTGTATAACCTTCAACGAATACTGTCGACATGTTTCAAAATCCAAGGAAACTTGACACTTCCCGATGGATTAATGTTGCCGACAAACGACAATCACCATCCGACTTATGCCGTACGTAACACGTACCTCACCGTTTGACTTCTTTTTTATCTGTATAAAGTATAACTGTTTTGTTTACTCTATTAACTATATGAGCTTTAAACTTATGAAAATATGAATGACACACATTTATAGTATCCAAGTAAGTTAAAATTTTTAAGTTATTAATTAAATCCAGCAATGCGTTTCAAGACGGTATTTTAAAAATATAGCTGTGATCGTCCTCATACTAAAGTATAAATGTTATCACCAGAATTTTATTTTATTAAGGGATTTTGCGATTGAATGCAAACATTTGATTACAGTAATACTGCAGTCAATCAATCTACTACCCATTTGATATATTATGCAATAATAATAACATCTTACTCTTAAATTATACGTGTTTATGTGGATAATTTATACTAAACCTTAGGGCTGTTTTCCTGCTTAGGAGTATGCCTATATTAGTAACAAATTTTTGCCAATTTCAGTCGCCAAGGTAAAAATCTAAAAGAGTCACTATAATTACCGGGGACGATGGAACCGGGGGACGATGCCGGCGGTTTTGAGACATTTCGTTTTCTGTTTAATATTGATCGATGTCAATACGGGCTGTATTAAATCACAAGTCCGCTGCTAAATATAGGCCTCCCCATCGAATATCGGCGTGTTTCATCTGATCATCACTTCACCTAGTGTGAGCCATCCCCTTCGGTTATCGATTCTTCGAGCTATATAGCCGTCCCATTACCACTTCAGCTTACAATCTTAAAGAAAAGAAATCATTCTTTGAGAATGTTAGCTGAAGTGGCAATAAGTAATGGTTTTAGTTGACTTTTCGAATGCCTTTAATACTATCAGTTATGATATTCTGCTTTCCATCCTTTCCTTTTCTATGGTCTTACACGAAGCCCTGGATTGGTTTTCATCATATCTTCGAGGGCGGCAGCAGTGGGTTCGCATCGATGAGCTATCATCTAGCTAGTTTAACATACATGCTAGTATCCGTTGAGGCGTTATATTATCTCCTTTGTTGTTTTTTTTATATTCATTAATTTCATTACCTAAAATCTTCAGTTTGCGTATCAGCTATATGCCGATGACTTACAACTGGAGACAAAAGCGAGTATTGACAATATTTCTACAGCGGTGGTGTGATTAGCAAGGACCTTGAGTCCATTAAGAACTGGTCTCACAGGTTTGGCTAACGGTCAACCCATCAAAGTGTCAAGCCATAATAATTGGTAATCGTTGGATGATCCAGGGATTGGAAACAGTAGCACTGCCTCCTATCGTTTTAGCAGTACCGAGATTCAATTGGTGTTTTTCTGTAAATGATCTAGGTTTATTCATTGATTTCACTTTCAGTTGGAAAACCCAAGCACCGACCATTAGCCAGAAAGTCACCGGTAGGCTGCGTTTTCTCTATTGCCTAAAAATTGTCTACCATCTGGAATCAAGACAATGCTTGTGCAAAGTTTAATTTTTCCCCTAATCAACTATGGTAATGTGTGTTATTTTCACCTGAATGCAGATATTCTCAACAAATATGACCGTCGTCTGAATAACTGCATTTGATTCATTTTCAATCTTCGAAAGTATGATCATGTGTCTACGTATCGATATCAATGAAAGTGGTTACCTTTTCGTCAGCGCCGTAGTTTGCGTGTACTCATCGCCCTTTATTCTATCCTTAAGTCTCCAACTTCCCCTCCTACTTAACTTCTTACTTTCAGTCCCTTAGCTCTAGTCACGAGAGAAACCTTCGCTCAACCAACAACCTGTTCTCCTATGTCCCTCCCATAGCTCTTGACTCGGGAACTCGGTGCGTGTGTGTGTATATATTTATATAAGATTGTGAGTTATAGTTTGAGTTTATATACATCTGATATTATAATATGTACATATGTTATATAAATATTTATTATTTAAGTTATATGCATATTTTTTATTATGTTTATGTTACGCTTTTGTGATGTACCATTTATACCTTATGTATTTTATTTACATATATTACAAATTTTTTTGATTAGGTAAGGGAACTTTCTTCCGCGTTATTTTGACTAAAACTTCAAATGAGATCGAAAATTAAGCATTTATTGTACTCTGTTGAAGGTATGGCTATTTTTATCAAAACCATTATTGTTTCTATTCTTGAAATAGATATAAGGTTGGGCTTTTAGATCTTGATTTGTATTCTAAATCATTTTAAATATGAAAAGAAGTCGGAAGCAACTTATTCCGATGTAAAAATCCTTATTCCGATGTATTTGGTTCCTAATTCCGAGTGTACAAAATGCAAAGGAAAAATGTTGAAAGAAATATGGTGTTCATTATCCTATTACCAAAACTATTATAATTTAAAATTATCCCCGTGGTTATCGACCTGACAAGTTTATTTTATTTTTAATAATGCATTTAATTAATTGACAAAGTGTTTTTGAACAATTTTGATTTTCCTTCACAAACCCCCGTTACCTACACGTAACCGTGGGGGGTAACGTTTTTTAAAGAAAGAACTAGGATTTTTTACTAACATAAATTGCACAAGGACAAACATCCAGACCCAGAACAATTATTTGTAAGTCATACAAATACATGTATCCGTGCGGGATACAAGCCCGCGGCCCACAGCGCTGCAACTCAATGTTAAGCCACTGCGCCATGGAGCCGTATTATCTTTGCACTATCATGTAGGTATGTGAAAGTTTGTGGGGATAGATTGTTTGATTGCGCAATAAGCATCCATTCTCATAATCAATATAAACATTTAAAACTTATGAAATACAATCCCATTATTACCTAATACACATAGCTAATAAATTTAATTTAATTTAATAGTCGTCGTATTATTACAATAGTAGTACAAACAATATTTATTTCTCTCTTTATTATGTAAAATTATATTATTAAATTAATGTAGTTGAGAATTATTATCCATAAATGTTTACAACTACGTACCTAAGTTTGTGAAAGTTATTGTAAAGGAAATAGGACCTACTCGTTATTGAAACTAAAGGAAAGTGCATAGCAAGCTGCGTAAAATTATTAACATCTCATTTATATATAGATTAATACTTTATTACAAAATCTTCGTAAAAATAATATAATACTTGCTAAAAATTACAACGAATTGTGTATTAACTTATATTTTCCTTTTTAGCTTTCCCATAAAATTAAGTAACAAAATACCCAAATAAATAACTTTTGACATACTATAATTAGTTAATGAAACGCAAAAGCACACCTCGTAAATGGATTCTAATATTCATTGCCTTTTAAAGTTATCGAATCCAAAGCGAGAAGGGCCTACTCATGAAAACAAACCCTGAAAAAAAAATCAAGTAACTATCTGAAATCGCTATTACGCGGTATACATCGGAATAAGGAACCGGCTGAAATATTTACGTATTGTGTCCTTGATTTATTCAGAAAAATATACAAAAGTTAAGTGCTTTCGATTAAAAATATAATCCCTGAAAAAATTAAACTCAAAGATTTATACATACGGTACAAAAACAACCACTGTATAAAAATATAGTACTCACGTGCCCAAGGTTCAAAGTGTACGAAGCGTAGGTTTGGACCAGGTGCTGACGCAAAACTATCCAATTACTTTAAAACGTATACATTACTCCAGACCTTTCATGATATGACAACGCAATGTTATATTATGAATTGAATAAGAGATCTTGCAGAAAAATAGAGTTTGTAAATTGCTCATAAACCCAGTTTTTCTAAATACCTCGGAATATGGTGCCAATTTTAGAACCCCTCGGAATAAGGTGCCTTTACCTTAGTTTACTTGAATATTCTCTTATTAACTTTTTAATACACCTACTTCATTCTATCTCTGCATCATCCTTAGGGTAGGTAGAGAATGCCTTAGGCATTAAGGCCGCCCATATATTATGTGTGTATATAAAGTTATGTTATATCCGAAATTTGATTATGATGATATTTAAGAAGATAGGTGAATTTGCGCGTACCATGCGTTAGTTTTAAGTTTTATGGATTGTTTTTTATTCACAGATCCATCAACTATTGTAAAAAAAATCTTATGGCTTTGTAGGTTAATATTATCTGTATATTATATTTATATATAATGTTAGTTTATTGCATTTTATTATGTTAATGGATTTTTTTTACTTTTGTAATGCTACAAATAACTCACGGGTGAACACACGAACCTTTTTCCTTTGAACTTTGTGGCCTCGAGGCTTATCAAATAGAATCATTTGAAACAGCTGAGTGGAATTTATTCAACCGTAACATAAAAAGGACTCAGTCAACGACGTTTGAAGGAATAAGTGTCATCAACAATGTATTTTAGGTATATAAAGCAAACAGGATATACCTAGTATGACCATAATTTCTGTTACTTATTTAAAAAAATTAAACTTTATAAAAAGCAGTATATTAAAATTATATACCTTATAAAAAAACAGTGTATTAAAAATAAGCTTACATTTGCATATTTATTAAGTTCTAAGAAATAAATTTTAATAAGAAATATACCAAAAAAATGCAATAATAACCTAATTTACAGACATAATATAGTGGCTTAAAACTTGTTTATAAATATGTAAAAAAAATGATACATGTTCAATTTTGACCGAAGACCTTACTGTTTTTAACAAAAAGTTAAGTTAATTGACTCCTTGGTAGGATACCCCCCCTCCCCCATACTATGATCAATACAGGATGATGACCACGTTGAACTTTTCTGACAAGTTGAAAGCCTACTTTAGAGCTGTAAGCATACATTTTGTCATTTTATTCATTTTAGTCTCCTCCATAGTAATTTTTTATATTAGGATTGATATTTAATATTATAACACACCCTATCTTCTTTAACGGATCGTTTTACGGTATGCGTTGAGTGCAAATAGAAGCTAAGTCTTCCTTAATTTAATTTATGTTGCTCATTAGCACCCCACTTTCATGCTGCTCACGAAATCAGTTACAGGCGTTTTTGATGGACTATACTACGTTGAATTGGGTAACATTTTCCAGGTGATTTTAGAATATTATTTAAATGAGTTAACTAATTTTGTATTACAGACGTTTTGAGTACTTTGCGGTACCTATGGTCTCCCCGTGATTGAAGTGTTTGACGTCCTGATATCATAGTTAACAACTTTTAATGTTTGAGGAACAAGATGCAATAATCTGTAATTATCCTTTTTTTTAAGAATAAGGGTAACAAACGCGCACGCAGTCCACTTGATAGTAAGTGGCTGCTGTGGCCCATAGACATCTACATTTATCCTCGATCAAGAATCAAAATGCAGATCTGATGCGTTGTCACCCCTGAGGACTAAGATGGAACGCCTCGTTTCCAGTAAAGAGGGTCTCCGATTTTCTACACTCACCATACAAATCACAGCAGACTTAAGCTGCTATTTTGCGCTGGCATTCTATGAGAGCGTGGTCCTACCCTGGTCGAGCCGACCCATTCGTGCTACAACTTATATAGCAGCAGCGTAAATCCCACGTATGTAGATCTGTGATACACCCTTCGAGCCCTTCAAACCAGAAAACAGGAGTGCAAACACTGCTATTTGGCGACAGAAATTGGTTAAAGAGTCATCCGAGACGAACTTCTAGCCAAAAAAAGGTTCATTTTATAGAATAATATTAATAAAGTGTATAATTTCTTCATCTTTGCTACCGCGTGAGAGTCTACAGCTGGACATAGGCCTCTTCTATAGTTCTTATTTGTTTTAATGGTCACGCTTGGCAGGTGGAGTGACAATCGCAGTACGAGAGATTTCGCACATTTGACGTTGCTTGCCGGCACCGGTCTGGGTATTTAACACCTAGTGTTAGCCTGATGGTTTTTGTCTACTACTATTCTACTTATAAAATACTTTTACGACCGCCGTAAAGAATAAGAAGAAGAACTAATAAGAACGATGGTTAAACCGCCATCTATCGGGAGCAATAAGATCTTTTTGGCATAACTTGTTGCCGCCTCTAACGATATCTACGGGACGAAATGGGGTGATAAGTTCTCTTACGTCGCCACTACACGGCATTTTAAAATTGGTAAAGTTTATATACTCGTAAATTGGTATTATGAAGTGTAAAAACAATAGACTTCTTACCGCAAGGACTAAGTGAAAGAAGTTCAACAGGGCGTAATGTCTAATGTGCCCCTACTCCATAGCGGCACATTTGGCACTAAACGAACTACACTTTCTGTGCAGCTTTAAATACCTATTAATATTATTTAAAAGTCGATTTGCACGAATATTATTTACTTGAATTTTATGATAGGTAATATTGTATTTCACGAAAATTAATGAAAGTCAAAGAAAAAATCACAATCACAGTAAAATGTTTAGTATATTGTACCAGCTATATACGACATTTATATTTATTTAGTATATTTTCACGCAGCTTCTAAACGTACAAGGAAAAAATATTTGTGCTGTAGGGTAATTAAGGTGTTATTTTTATACAAAGAGTTCTTATTTAAATTAATTATTTTATTTAGTAAATTTAATCTTCTCAATTAAAACACATACACAAATTTGATTTGAACACAAATTTTATATTTTACGTGTTAGAGCCACGCTCAGCTACGTTATAGTTGTAGTACGAATGGGTCGGCTTAACCGGGGAATAACCACGCCACATCATCCGCTTGCCGTTTAAAGTATAATTCGCTCGTATGGATACGCCATACGCCGCACCCCGCTGCATGCCCATTACTGATTTTCTTTATCGTAGATTCTCAATGCTAATATAAAAATCATTATAATTTCACATTACACCACATTCTTTGTGTAGTGGCGGCATAAGATAATCCATCACCCAATATCAACCCTCGAGTGTCTTAAGAGGCGACAGAAGGGAATTAAAACAGGAAATTGGCAGCAGCGTCTTCAATTTAGAGGTAACAATTCAAAATAATAAAAAGCAAAAAAGGCAGGATGGTTAAGGCAAATCCTTCCTTTGACGGAACGGATGGTTCAGTAGTTTTCAACTACATAGACGCAAATTTAATTTTGAAATTTAAGAGCAGCCCAGCTAGCTACCTATTTAGTTTTGATAAATAAATACTAAATTTGTTGAAGTCGTGTGCGGCGATGGCTGCCACCTGCGCTATAAAAAGCTACTTGTGGGAAATGGTCTGCTCGGGTTCGCTATGCACTGAAAAAAAAGCTAAAATATTCTAGAGTTACCGATAGGCCTGTATACTATTAAATTATATGGGATATATTGTAACATAATCTTTAAATCTGTGTGCTTGTTTGTCACCCTTATTCAATAAAATAAAGGTCAACAGAATCTCATTCCGAAAAGGGAGTGGATTTGAAAAAAAAAAATGGCAAGCGAAATTTTATATCTTACGTAGAAGTAATAAATATTTATTTCACTTCATTACAAAATATTTAATTCAACGCTTATTAAATTGTCCGGACTTCTATAATGGTCACGTGGACGACGGCATGTTAAAAGCAGGAAGCGAAATAGTAGCGCATTTTGTTAGTTATCGTAGCCCTATAATTAACTAGTTCTTCAAAGTTTTAACGAGTTTGTACTCGATGTCACGGATCTTTATTGCTACACTAACAAGGTAATTTACATTTCCTAATTACGATCTTACAAATGATGTTGATGCTAATATATACCTACATTTGTTTTCAACTGAGTATAAAACGAAAACATTATAATGAATTAACGTTAGCTTTATACATCTTTGAAGTTGTAATTTTAAATCACTGTTATTACAACCTAATTATTCTTATCTTTTTGAAGTTATACTTCTTTTGGGGTGTTTGGAAAAACTGATGAGAGTGAATTTTTTCGATGCGCGCGCACACCGACATCTAAAAACGACACGATGATGTTGTTACGATGCGCGCGCACACTGACACCAAAAAGTGACAACTTCAATGGGTAAATGTCTCCCAAGTTGGGAACTGATTACTATATTAAAGGTAGTTAAGGCTGATTTACACGGGGTCAGTAACAGGCGCCAGTGCTGGCGCCGAAGATTGACTCGCACTATTTACACGCAGTCAGTAGTCGTGGTAACTTCTTTAGGGTGTACGCACGTTATTGATGTCAGTGGGGAAAAATGAATTCACGGAAACGGCAGAATTTACAACGATTGAAATATTTATTGAGAAAAAATGTTCCTATCTGCTGTTGATAGAGTTTACGGAAAGGTTAGAAGAAGAGATATTTAAAAAGAAACGACTTTTAATAAGAAAATGAATAGACGACAGAAAAGAAACTGGAGGTTCTGCTTTATTGTTGACGTAACGTCACCCTACAATGCAGCGCCAGCTACTGACCAAGTAGTGACTTGGTCGTTTAGACAATGTTAATTACACTAGCACGGGTTGCGGGGAGAGTCGACTGACTTCAAAATATTCAAGCAGGAATATTAAAGTCAGCACTGGCGCGACAGTGCTGTACTGACTCCAAATCAGTTCAAAGTTCATTGTAAGATGAGGGATTAGACTAGCGGCAGCGCAACCCGTTTTCGCTTTACGAGCCCAAGAAAATTCTGTTCGCCAAACTACAGAAAAAACACATCTTGATTGGTTTGTGGATATAAGAACCATATTATAGATAAATGTCGATATGAGAATTATTTTTGGCAAAAGTGTAATAAAAAAGGGCATTTAAAACGTGTTTGTAAGAGAGGTTATAAGAGCAACAATTATTTGGTAGTGGATGACAAAGATTTAGTAAAAGATATATCATACGATTTTTATAATATAGGCTGTTTAAATGGTATACCATGAGAGCGGTAGATCTAAGGTAGTATAATAATTCAAAGCATC